>BLSH010080519.1:791323-817842 GCA_018402905.1 Glandirana rugosa
TCTTCATGCCTCAGGTCTAGAAGGTTATACAAGAAAGTAACAGTTTCACTCAAGAAGATAGAAAGTAGTCAATTTAAAGGACTTAGGACCGATCGGTCACTCTAGATAATCCTCCCAGTCATGAGATAGGTATCACAACCTTATGTGCGAAATCGTCGACACTCATCCACAAAGTCGTCACTCAAAAATATATATAAAAATTATCTGTATCCCCATAGCACATTGCCCATTCGGTTGACTGGAGAGAAGTCCCTGTGTGACATTTAGACTCGCGTAAACTTCATTATGATTTCTAAACAAAAAATAAAAAAAATTTTATTCCAACACTATGGATAGAGTACTGACCCTCCTAATAGATCTCACTGGCTAGCCAGGATTCAGGAAATTTAACTGATGAAAGATAGAAGAACTCACTTTGACAATGAAAGAACATATTGGAAGATCTGGACTCCGTACTTCTTTTACAAAGAACAGTTCCTTCTAGTCTTCCCACCCTAAACCCTATTTTACTCTCCGAGACTCGCGATAGATGGCCTTCCCTTTTTGTCGGCCCCCCTTTTTTTTTTCCGCTCTCTTCCTTTCGTTCCTTCGCTTTCCACTTATTTGCTCTCCTAGTCAGTCTTCATGCAAACTGTAAAAAACTCAGGAACAGCAAGTGCTATTTGAATATAAATCTACCCTGCATACGGTGTTGCTGTCTATGGCAAGATCAGTCTTTTAGAGGGCTTTGATGTTAAGATATAGCAACTCATCTGTTGCCTATCGCTCTGGTCTTAAACCAAACCATTCTATGAGCTTGTATGCTACCTTTTGTGATTTTATGGCTGGACTTGACACATTGCATTGTTGATTCCTTTAACCACTTGGCCTCTAGAAGATTTACCCCCCTTCATGACCAGGTCACTTTTTGCGATATGGCACTGTGCTATTTTAATTGACAATTGTGTGGTCATGCAACGCTGTACCCAAATAAAATGATTGTTATTTATTCCCCCCACAAATAGAGCTTCGTTTTGGTGGTATAGGTTTACCACTGGGTTTCATTTTTGCGCTATAAACAAAAAACCGCCAATAATTTTGAAAAAAAAAAATATATATATATTTTTTTTACTTTCTGCTATAAAACATATTCAATATATATATATTTTAATGTAATTTATTCATAAAGTTAGGTCCAATATGAATTCGGCTACATGTTTCTGGTAAAAAAAATTCCAATAAGTGTATATTGGTTGGTGATATATACTGGAATTTTTATTTATTCTAGTAATGGCAGCGATCTTCGACTTATAGCGGGACTGTGATATTGCGGCGAACAATCAGACAGTTTTGACACTTTGCAGAGACCAGTGACACTAATACAGAGATCAGTGCTAAAAACATGCACTGTCACTGTACTAACGCAACTGGCTGGGAAGGGGTTAAACATCTAGGGCAATCAAAGTGTTAACTGTGTGCTTAGCCAGTGTTTGTGTTTACTATGTGTGCTGCTAAGGGAAGAGCTGGATTTTAGTTCCTGCCTTGCAGGAACACAGAATTTATACCTTCACCCTGTCAGAACATAGGCAGAGCTCCATTCTGAGTCTCTGCCCGACAATCGGGTGCCGTCAGGTACTGGCAGAAATAGAGTGCCCAGTACCCGCAGATTGGCTTCTGCTGTGAATAATCACAGCAGAAGCAGCCCGCCAGTGGAACATGCCCCCTGTATACACACACACACACACACATATATATATATATATATATAAGGGGCCCAGAGAAGATTGAAATATAGGAGTTAACACTGCTGACTTTTTTAGTGGGTGATTGCCCTAAAACAAGCATTCCACTTCAGACTCCGTAGTACTATACTGTCCTAGGTTTAGTGAGTGAGCAGGTAGCAAAGACAAGATCTCAAGCAACGGCATCTCCCATGTGTCGATCCTCACAATTTTCCTTTAAATCAAATCTGTCAGGGTACATGTAAGGAAACTTCCATTAGCGAATTGTTTTACATAAAATGTACTAGCTGAAAGGCTGTCATTCTTTACTTCACAGCTTGTTCAATTTATTGAGCTATAATGCATATGGTATTTGTCATAATGATAGTTCTTTTCAGCTCTCAGTCTCTTCATTCAATTAAAGCTGAACTTCGGGCACAAAAACTTTTAATTATATTCCGCAACAAAAACAAAGGATATAAATCTACTTTGTGCATTATACACCTTTACAAACTGAGATATTACCATATAAAAGTAACAGTGATATTTTCATTGTGCTGCAAATAACTTGTGCAAAGAGAAAAGGTATGGGAGGGACCCAGCAGGCCACACCTACTTTAAGCTGCTTACATGAAACTATACAAGGGGGCGGATACAAGACCAATCACCCTGCACAAGGAGAGAGAGCAGCAGTGACTGGTCTTTTTTTAAAGCGCCTGCAGAGATGCATAGTTACACAGTGGATTACAGCAGAGATCTAGAAGAAATGCACAAAGCACAGCAAGATTCAACTAACACACATGCCGCTTTCATTTAGAAAATATTTGCTTATCCCAGAGCTCAGCTGACTTTGGTATGTCATTAAAGGGATTGTAAAGCTTTTATTTTATTTAAAAAAGTCATACTTACCTGCTCTGTGCAATGGATTTTCACAAAGCAGCCCCAGTCCTCTTCTGGGGTCCCATGTCGGCGCTCCTGGCTCCTCCTCTTCTGTGAGTGCTCCCATAGATGGCCGTTTTCTATGGGGGCACTCATGTGGGCTTGATTCCGAGTCACTCTGTCTGCGTCCATTGACACAGAACGCTGCTCGGCCCCACCCCCCTGCTCCCTCTTCACAAGAGGTTGACAGCATTGATCTGTCTGCAAGGAGGGAGAGAGCTACTTCTCTCATGCACAGTGCTGGATCGAGATCGGGCTCAGGTAAGCATAAGGGGGGGCTGGGAGGGATCCTGGGCACAGAAGTTTTTTTTTTTTTATCTTAAATTTTCAGAATGCATTAAGGTAAAAAAAACACCTTTAGCCCGGGTTCAGACTATTGCGATCCTCAGAGAGTGCCAATCACATGCGATCTCTCTGCAGTGCAAGTTCAGCCATACACTTGTATAGCTGAACTCACATTCGATTCGCAAAACAAAAAGGTACATGTACCTTTTTTTCCCGCACTAGAATAGCATCCGATCCGATTCATGTGCGAGTGCACAGTTCGCACTGCAATCTGTGAAGAAAACTGGGGGTGCCATTAACTTTGTAATGACACCTGCCATCGGTTCGCAGAAGGCAGTGTGAACTGCCGGTGGGAGTGATGCGATGCGGGAACCGGCTTTTTTAATCGTGCCGGTTCCCGCATCGCACAAGTCTGAACCAGGACTCAGGCTTTAGAACCATTTTAAGCCTGAACAAGTGAGGTTGGGACCCATGACCCCTTCCAGTATTAAAGCATGAGGTCAGATATCAGCTCCTGCCAGGTTCCTTTAGGCTTCATGCACACTGGGGTTCTTCTAAACGCTTTTCTCCTGGCAAGAGAAAAGCAGCTGCACAAACGCCCCTAAGCTCTTTTTTTGTTGTTTAAATAGGTTTAGGTGCATTAAGTGCTTGGGCGCTTATTCATTTCATTGGCCAGAATATGAATTCATTCTGACCACTGAAATGAAAAAATGCTCAAGCACTGAAAGCGCCTAGCATTAGCACATGTTTATCCACGTTGGGCGTTTTTTTCTGCCAAAACACTCCACTTTTGAATGCAAAAGTAATGTTTTTCTCTGCCATAAACTCCTGTAACTGCCTATAGTGTGCATGGACACATAGGTTAACGTGGAGGGGTGTTCAGAGGCCGAGGAAAAAAAAAAAAAAAGGCTCAAATGCCTGTAAAAGCAGTTTTTTGCACTCGTATTCATGAGGCCTTAGAGGCAGGAAAAAAAACCCCACTGCCAGTGCGCCCAGGAGCAGAAGAGTTTTGACAGAAAAAATGCTTGATGCTTCTAACGTGTCATAGTTAATTTCAAAGGCCACAGTAAATTATAATTCTGGCCAATGAAATGCATTAACGCCCAAGCGCTTGATGCCTGTAAGTGAGCCTAAACAGGTTACACACTTTAACAATTATCAGGCCAAAAAGAGGAAAGGCTTCAAGGAGAGTTTGCAAAATGTCCTGTGTGCATGAGGCCTTAATGCCTCTGCCTCTAAATGCCTATGTGTGCATGGGCAGATAGGCTAACATGCAGGGCATTTGGAGGCAGGAAAAACTCACTGCCAGATGCTCCTAGAAGCAGCTTACAAAAAAAACATCCAGTGTGCATGAGGCCTAAAAGTGGCAGCCCATGTATTTTATTCCTAAAAGTTCTTTAAAGCGGAGTTCCACCCAAAAGTGCTTTTTTTTGGGGGGGGGTACCCGGTTTTACCAGGCACTTCCTGCTTCGGTCTTCTGGCCTCCTAGGCAACACTCTCCCCGACCCCCCCCCCCCCACAGGCAGCCCCTCCCTCTCTGCAATCGATTCCCTGGCAACTAGCAGAGCGCAGCTCGCGCATACGCAGTGTGCGCCCGGCCGTGAAGCCGTAAGCTGTCACGGCTGCGTGCCCACAGTTGCTATAACGGCACCGTGGAGAGGAGTGAGGGGTCAGTCAGCCGCATCGCTGGACCGTGGGACAGGTGAGTGGCTGTTTATTAAAAGTCAGCAGCTACACTTTTTGTAGCTGCTGACTTCTAATAAACTGAAAAACAGTGGAACTCCACTTTAACCACTTAATGCCAGGTGATGTACCGGTATGTCGCCCGAATGTGAATGGTTAAACTGGGGATGATGCCTGCAGCTGCCTGCCAGTGGAACACAGCACTTTGTTGTAACCGCAATCTTAGCAGCTAAATAGCCACTGGATTGCTGTCCCACCAGGGAACCCAGGGTTGCAGCCACCTGGCTGACCATAGAGCTGATCGGTGACCAGAAGGGCCCCAATCAACGCTATGGTCTAAGAAACTAAAAGTGAAGATTTAGTCACTTCTGGTTTCACTGGTTGTAAAAAAATAAAAAAAATAAAAATGACTGGCTTGAAAAAAGCATCAGATCATACTGATCTTGGTATTATCCAAAGCTTTTAAGGGCACAGGAGGCATCTGGGGTCTAATAAACCCCAGATGTTTTCAGTAAAGAGGCGCTGTCACTACCCATGATCACAAATTAGGTTTACATCTCTTGTGAGAACAAATAAGTGATAAAAAAAAATGAAAGATACAGTGTAAAAATAAACAACATTTTTTTAAAAATGCCCCCTTTCCCCCCATGCTTGCTCACAAAGGTAAATGCACACATAGGTCCTGTGTCTTATGTAAACAGCAATCGCGCCACATGTGAGGCATCACCACAAATGTCAAATTGAGAGCAATAATTCTAGCACTAGAACCCCTGTATAAATCGAAAGTGGTAACCTTTAAAAGCTTTTAAAGCGTTGCCTATGGATAATATAATTTACATCGTTTGTTGCCGTTCCACGGGCATAAGCCACTTTAAAGCGTGACGTGTTTGGTAAAATATAAAATATGTTACAGAAAGTCAATACTAGAGCTGCACGATTCTGGCCAAAATGAGAATCACAATTTTTTTGCTTGGAATAAAGATCGCGATTCTCGCGGCGCAACATCCTACATATACAAAAAAAAAAAAAAAATAGGCTAACAGTACTGTTTAGTTTGGTTTCAAAAAAAATTGCGTTTAAAAGACCGTTGCGCAAATAACGTGTGACATAAAATATTGTAACAACCACCATCTTATTCTCTAGGGTCTCTGCTAAAAAAAAAAAATATATAATGTTGGGGGGTTCCAAGTCTTTTTCTAGCAGAAAATACTGGATTTTTACTTGTAAGCAACAAATGTCAGAAAAGATTTAGTCTTTAAATGGTTAAACTAAACTCTTCTATACACTGGAGTTCAACCCTTTGATCTTTTGAAACATAGTATATTTTTACTTCCTTTATCAACAATGACCTCAGACTTGGCAGTCTGCCCAGATAGGAGAGACTCAAGTCTCTCCAACTAAGGACAAGATACCTAGGGAGACTTCAGGCAACTTGCATTGACTTCTATTACAGTCAAGTCGCCCTGCAAGTCGGACCCCATTAACTGCACTGAAAATCGCAGTAATATGTGATGGAGATCGCAAGGGGGGTGAATACCATTAATTGTGCAGCTCTAGTAAATATCAAACAATTGGGTATTATAAAAATTGAGTGTGTGAAAAACTGCTGCACAAATACATTACGACATATAAAATTGTAATACCCACCATTTTATTCTCTATGGCCTCAGCCTTAAAAAAAAAATAATATATATATATATATATATATATATATATATATATATATATATATATATATATATATTTTTTTTTTTTTTTTTTTTTAATGGATTCCAAGTAATTTACGAGCAAAAAAAAAAAAAAAACAGGATTTTTTTTATATGTAGGAGAGAAGAGTCAGAAAAAGGCCTGGTTATTGATAATGAAGTGCTGGACTGTATGACATATATAAAATTTACTTTTGGGGTTAAAATTTCATTGCAGTGTGAACTTTGAACTGCTTTTAGAAAAGATAAAATGTATTATTTATGTGCAAATAGCCATGGTGAAGTATCATAAAGTTGGTTACAAAAGTTCATCTGTATATCACTATCTCCTTCCCCAGAATCTATCTTCTCTTTGAGAAGTTCACTTTCCTTCCTTTACTGCAAAATTGGCCTTTCTTGTGCTTCACATCATAAATGCTGCAAGCAGTGTCCACATAGCTGGAATTCCTACATCTGTATTCCTGTCCTGGGGCTGCAGCAGGAACATTTTTCAGAATTACCAGGGCAGAATAAACACAGAAAAACTTCTCAAGTCAGTCAGATCTTGCACCTTTTTTTTTTTTTTTTTTAAGTTGTGAGTGGATAGGAAGGATTATATGGCTAAGGCTAGAGAATAAACAAGGTAGGGTTTCTTAAAATGATCAACCTTTGAAAGGCTGTTTTAAGGCTCATGAACTCTGCAGCTCAAAAAAGAGAAAAGCTGCTTTTACAGACATTTGAGCTCTCATTTCAGCTTGAAGAAATGTGCTTTTTTGTGCTCTTGTGCACATGTTTATTTAGCTTCTTCAAGCTCTTTTGAGCTCCTTTGAGCTACAGGCGGTCCCCTAGTTACAAACATCCGACTTACGAACGACTCCTACTTACAAACGGAGGTAGACAACAGGAAGTGAGAGGAAATCTCCCCCTAGGAAGGGAAATTCACTCCTGTAAAGCCTCGTACACACGGGACGACGATCGTTCGTACGATCGTCGCAAATCGTATGTTGCATAATGTAACTTGCATACTGACTGCACTACACGATCGTACGAGCACAGAAAGAAGGTTCAGGTGCATGTAATTACCATCCGGCCATTCCTGACTTCTGAGCATGCGTGTTTTGCACAATACAACTTGTTGTACCAACTGCTCTGTACACACGATACAACGGTCATATGAGCACTTGTTGGTACGATCAAGTTTTCTAGTTTGCTCATACAACTCCCCTGTACGACCGTCGTATGTTCGGCTGTTCTAATCGCGCATACGATCAATATCGCATACAACGGTCGTTAGTATGACCTGTTGTATGCAATCGTCGTCCCGTGTGTATGAGGCTTAAGAGTTATTATGGGAAAAAGGTGTCTCCATTGAAGCTTTTATCACAAAGGTTTGTTTCCATAACAACCCAAAATTTTCAAAATCCAATCATCATTGGAATAGGAAGTGAGGTGAAATCTTCTGAACAGAAACAGGCAGCAAAACAAACATTACCGGGGTGTTAAAGCAGCAGTCTACCCCCCCCTCCCCCCGAAAAAAAAAAAACCTGCAAGGGAAAGGCATAATGATACTTGCCTCATAACGAAGCTCCCGCAGGGCTGCCCGGTCCCCGCAGAGGGAGCGGACATCTTCCCTGTGTGGATTCTTCCGGGTTCACGGCTCCGGCGCTGTGAGTGGCCAGAGACGTCACTCCCGCCTAGCTGCGCATGTGCCGTAACGTCAGCGGCTGCATGCAAGTGGAATATCTCGTAAACCGTACAGGTTTAGGAGATATTCATTTTACCTACAGGTAAGCCCTATTATAGGCTTACCTGTAGGTAAAAAAGTGTTTTGAGGGTAGACAACCGCTTTAACCCTTCCCTATGCTATCCAAAAAGCTTAAAAAAAGTTTTTTTGACTGAAGCTACACTTAAGGCCTCATCTACACGAGCGTTTTGAAAAAAGGAGCTGCAATATCGGGTCCAACGGCAGGAGAAAAAAAAAGGGCGTTAAAAACGCGATTTCATCTGCTTTTTGCATTGGCGTCAACGCGTATTATTGAGCATCAGTGCCAAGTCGCGTTTTGTTTGAAAATACATCCCTCTGCTATTTTTGGACATTTTAAAACAGAAAATGCCTGCTAACGCCGCTAATGCGCGTTAGTGAGCGATATCGAGCAGTTTGCCGGCTCAGTGTCAAAAACTCCAACTCTGCAGCTTCGGAACACAAGGGTCCTGCGTTAGATTTAGAGCTTAAGAACGCCAACTGCAGCTCAAAAATGTCAATGTGTATATGAGGCCATAGAACATGGTGTGTCGCTTTTAAGCTGTAAAAACAGCTCAATAACGCAGCGTTAATAACGCCCATGTATATGAGGCCTAAAAAAAAAAATGTACCTGTTCCGACTTACAAATTCAAGTTAAAGCGGAGTTCCACCCAAAAGTGGAACTTCCGCTTTAAGTCCTCCTCCCCAGCTCCAGATGCTGAAACGGAGCTTTTGGGGAGGAGGGGGGTGGGGATACCCTATTTTTAGGGGTACTTCCGCCCCGGTCGCCTTAGGCGATCGGAAGTGGAAGGACTCCTTCCCCCTCCCTCCCGAAGTCTTCTGGGACACAGGACAGGTCCTAGAAGACTTCGGGACCAATCACAATGCGCAGCGCCGCTCGCGCATGCGCAGTGTGCGCCCGGCCGTGAAGCCGCGGCCGGGTGCCCACAGTAGCAATGCCGGCACCACGGAGGGGAGGGGGAGAGGAGCGAGGCTCCGTGCGGCTCCATCGCTGGACCGGGAGACAGGTAAGCGTCGGTTTATTAAAAGTCAGCAGCTACACTTTTTGTAGCTGCTGACTTTTAATAAACCTTAGGAAAGGGTGGAACTCCGCTTTAAGAACAAACCTACAGTCCCTATCTTGTTGGTAACCCGGAGACCGCCTGTATTCACAAACTCTCTTCAGGGATATGCAATTAGTGGACCTCAAGCTGTTGCAAAACTACAAGTCCCATCATGCCTCTGCCTCTGGGTGTCATGCTTGTGGCAGTCAGAGTCTTGCTATGCATCATGGGACTTGTAGTTCTGCAACAGCTGGGGGTCCACTAATTGCATATCCCTGCTAGATAGTATTTTCTAAACCACGGTATAAACAAAACAAAAAGCTGGAACAAACGTTTTTGCATTTTCAAGCTTTTTGGGGCACTAGCTCCTCTCAAAAACGCGAGTTTGGTGGGGGGTGTTGCCTGTAGGAGCATATGCCTGAAAACGCCTTAGTGTGCATGGACACATTGGTTAACATGGAGAGGATTTTCCAGGCAGAAGAAATAAAGAGCTGAAAAGCCTGTAGGAGCCGCATCTTTGAGCTGCAGGGTGCATGAGCCCTTAGGCTAGAAAAGGTAGACCTATTTATTCCTTCTGCCTTGGAAAAGGAAAGATAAATGTTTGACATGTCTTTTGAAGGGGCAGACCGCTGGCTCCCAGTAATCAGAGGGCTGCATTGTCACTATGAATTTCATGTTCACTTGGCAAAGTAATTTGCCTCATCGTAACAGCGGCTTGTAAATCTTCACTCGAGCATTTTAATTATGCTGTGCGCAAAGAACTATTCTAGCTCTGCTGCTCGATAACTTGATGTGCATATAATGCTTCTATCAAACTGACAGCACAGCTTGGGGGATGGGGACTTTATCTGGGAAGAAATGATCATCTCATGGCCACCCTGGAGCAAGCAGCCTAGGAGAACTGGACGTGCTCTAGTAATACACTGTTAATACTAATTATAGTAGAGATTGAAACAATATTGTTGCTTTGTCCCTAATCATCGTCCCCCGATACCTTCTGAGCTACCCCACCCCCTGCCCTGTGATTGGTATCTGTACATCCTGTACTGGACTACTGTTCTCCTAACACAATGCTGTGGTTTGTGAAAGTCTGCACAAGTGTACTACCTTTCTGAAGAGTGACACACAACACAAGGTCTCTTAAACAGTGTTCTGTTGTTCATTGTACCTTGCTATTTCCATGGCAATGAAAGATGGAGGGAGTACAATGCTCTCTGCGCTCCTGCTTATTTAACTCTTCCACTACCTGCATAGCTTCAAGCTGTTACTGGTATATATACACATACATCATGGACTCTCCATAGTCAGTATTTCACGCTTTGATCTCTGAAATCAGTGAGTGAAAAAAGGGGATCCATAAACACTGACATTATGTATTAGAATGCCTTTATTTCCTACCCAAAAAGTGATCTCTGCAGGTGTTATCAGTTGATTTCAAAACATTTGATATCATTTATTTTTTGGCCATTTACTGACTGACATTTCCCGTTTTTGATTTAATACCATCAGATACATTGTATGATATTTTGCTGATTTGTTAGGTATAGTTTATGGGCAAGACATTTTTGCTACCCTGATAAGTCATCTGAGGACATCTGTAATAATTCTATTTCAGCCATTTTGTCAGTTGCTTTACTGTTTGTTTTTCCTTAGAAACCACATTTGCTCCAAACAGAATAAAAATACGTTTCTAAACTGTACGTGTTCTCGTGTATTTAATTCATCTCTGTGTAGTGTCAAACTCCAAAGTGATTTCACACTACTTACCTCAAATTAGTAAACTGTCTAATGCCATGATCATATAGACCAGGGGTCTCCAAACTGAGTCCCACTGCCAGATATGGCCCTTTGCATGCCTTTATCTGGCCCTTAGGGCACTTTTCCTTCCAATGACACCAACAATAGGGCACTATTACTCCCACTGACACCAACCATGGGACACCATTTCATCCCACTGACACCAACCATGGGACACTATTCATCCCACTGACACCAACCATGGGGCACTATTCATCCCACTGACACCAACAATGGGGCACTATTCATCCCACTGACACCATCAATGGGGCATTATTCTTTCCACTGACACCAAAGATGGAGCACTATTCATTCCACTGACACCAAAGATGGAGCACTAGTCATCCTACTGACACCATAGATGGGGTACTATTCCTTCCGCTGACACCATAGATGGGACATTAGTCATCCCAAAGACACCAACAATGGGGCACTATTCCTTCCACTGACACCAACCACGGGGCACCATTGCTCCCACTGACACCAATCATGTAGCACTATTCAGCCCACTGACACCATAGAAGGGTACCATTCCTTCCACTGACAACCACAGATGGGACACTATTCCTCCCACTGACACCAAAAATGGGGCAATATTCCTCCCACCAATACAAACAATGGGGCAATATTCCTCCTCCCACTGACACCAGCAATAGGGCATCATTTCTTCCACTGACACCAAAGATGGAGCAGTATTTATCCCACTGGCACCACAGATGGGGCACTATTCCACTGACATCATAGATGGAACACTATTCCTTTCACTGACACCAATGATGGGGCATTAGTCTTCCCACAGACACCAACAATGGGGCACTATTCCTCCCACTGACACCAACAATGGGGCACTATTCCTTCCACTGGCACCAAAGATGGAGATTAAAATTCCCACTATTACCAATACTTCCTAATGCCCACAAGCATTACGTAATTATTTTACTCCTTCTGACCACCAAGTCTGAAGCATTTTCTACTCCCACTGGCCACAATCCGGCCCTCTTAAAGTCTGAAGGACGGTAAACTGGCCTTTTTTCTTTAGAAAGTTTGGAGACCCCTGATGTAGACAAATGTATTCTAGGAACAATTTAGGTAGAAGCGGTTTAACTAGTATGTTTTTGGTTGTTTGATGAATGTCAGCAACTATAAAATCTGAAAATACTAGTACATCTCCAACTGGCTCTACTTTGAGTTCATAAACAAACTATGCAGATAGTGGAGTCATATCTTATGAAATAATTACTTCTTCCAAGTCAGTGAATCAAAGGATTAAAGCCAAAAGGAGTTGCAAGCAGCAACAGCACTCCTCATATTTCCCTGATGACAGGATTCGTTTAAAGACATACTTTGATAAACCTTTTAACGGTAAAGCTTTATTTAGCTAGGCGTTAACACCCATTCCTGTTGCAGGCTTCTTTAGATTTTGCGCCCGTGCAACCCATCCTGCATGCATGTCAAATTTTGACATGTGACTGTGTCCGGCTGTGTCCATGGAGCTGCTGCCCCTGCATCCACCTCTATATGCTGCTGTGTGTAGTTAGGGGTGGATGCAGGTGCAATAACAATTGCAGCCTGCACACAGAATGGGTGTCGATGCCTGTCTGAATGAAGTCTAAGGCTATAGATGGAGCAATTTTCATTCCTGCAACCCGTAAAAAATCACTCATTTCCCCAGTCAACACAGTCAAGGTTACTAGGGGAATCCCTCCCGCAGAGCCATTGTGTTCTCCCATCGGGGGCGGCTAGAACAGCCGATAACAAAAATCGCACCGGCTGTGTTGCAGTTAAAAAATAACGGTTTTAAATGCCCCCAAAGAGGTTACTGGGGTTCTTCCAGTGCAGAAAACCATCAGTCACCTCAACTAGTGTGAACAAGCCCTTACAGTTATAATTCAAGGCATGCATTGAATGTAACGGTTTTAAGAAATTTATGTAGGTTTAGTTTAATTTTAACATAACGCACGACAGGAACAAACATGAATCGCCTTATGGCAGCCTCCATAGCTGCCTAAAGTTATTTCCTTAGCTCCCCTGCAGCTCAATTACCCTGCAGGACTGAAGAGAAGAGGTCAATATGTGAGCTGGGAGCTTAAACAGGACCAAGGACTTTATCCCTGGCCCAAGTGACAATAATAGGAGCCTGAACAGCCAAACCCCAGGTATGGGGAGCAAGTCACATGACCACCACCAAACCCAACAGTACAAGATACGCAACTTTACCTACCATGGCCAAACAGAGCAGTGGGAAGGCAGGAAACGCAATAGTGGGGCAAAGCTAATTTTTTTTAAAAGGGAATTCCAGACATGATCTATTTTTATTATTAGGTGCACCAAATGGAAATTTTGGTGCCGAAACCAAAAATGCAGGATGTACTTTGCTGAAAACTGAAAATGACAGTTTAAAAAATATATATATTTTTATATATAAAATTGTATTATATTCGACTTTTTAATTAATATCATGAATTTAAATGATTATTAATTTATTGTTGGACATTATTGGCATATTTGGCACAAAAAAGCTCAAGAAAAATGTATCCCTTTAAATTCTATGTATGTCTTCACACTGGTCCATTGCACTTCCATTGTGGCGTTAAAAATCCTGCTTGTTGCATTTTTAGCCAGTTAAAAGAAAAATAAAAAAAAGAATAAAACCAAAAAATGCACCTCCCCGTTGAAATGCATTCAAAAAATGAAGCAAGAAAGCATCAATAAATGCCACCGTCACATTTTTGAGTCACATGACCTGAAAAACACACCATAAGCACAGTAAAAATCACGACAAAATCGCGGGCATTTTCGGCACCATTATCAGCACCTTTTTCTCTTATTGCCATAATGTCGAGAACATCGTTTTCAGCCAAAATTTTGGTGCATCTCTAATTTTTATATAGCTACATTGGTCCAGCGTGAACCAATGTAACTATGTATATACCATACCTGGCTGATGCCCCTGGAAGTTGGAAGTTTATTTTTTTTTAGGTCTGCTTTAAACGCATTTATTGCATACACAAATTTAAGTTCCATATTTTTTTTCTGTATTGTATAATTAAACTGAAACTGGGTCCCTAGGGACAGAGGAACCCAAGGTTTTCACATTCATGCGATCATAGGGTTTATACTGCTATTCATGCCGACCTTCCACAAAAATGGAAAGTCCTCTCTATTAAAAGTCCCCAAAGTCAAATCGCCTGCAAAAGGTGAATAAAAAATAAAGCAGTAAACTAAAAAAAAAAAAAAAAAAAAAAACAAACAAAAAAACAACCCTTGGCCTGGCTTTAGATGCTTTCAAGAGGTGCAGATGACATCATAGTGCCTGAGCGCTGCCTCCTGGGATAGCTGGGTGCTTCAAATGTCCTGCAAAAAACACATTCCAGCCCATTGCAGAGGTATGTTCTAATCTACAGGGATTTTGAGTATCCAGGAGGTAGCGGTGGGGCACAGTGACATCACCTGTCCCTTCCAGAAGCATCTGAAGCTGGGGCCCAGGTAAGCATATCCTTTTCAGTAACCGCTTTATTTTTGAATTGCATCTGCAGAGGATTTGACTATAGGGGGCGAGGGTCTTTTAATAGAGCTAACCTTACAATTTAATATTTGTGATGCTTTTTTGGGGGGGGGGGGGGATAATATACCCCACAGCATCATAGTTCCCTAGCTATCACAGTGATGCTGTGGCTTCAATTCTGGGTCACTGACCTAGAACTAGTATACAGTAGAAATAAGGCGGTCTGACACTACTTTAAAGCATGGGTATTCAGGATCTGTGATTCAAATGTACTTAAAGTGTTAGCAAACACTAAAAGCTGTTTGTACCTACAGGTAAGCCTATAATAAGGCTTACCTGTAGGTAAAAAGAATATCCCCTAAACCTGCATGGTTTAGGAGATATTCGCCCTGCATGCAGCCGCTGACATTAGCGGCGCATGCGCTCTGAGGATCCGGCCGAGGCGGCCGGCAACTCAGAGCTGGCTGCCGGAGCGAAGAGCTCCCGCACGCATGCGCGGGAGTGACATCACGCGGCTCCGGCCTCTCACAGCGCCGGAGCCGCGTACCCGGAAGACAGAAGAAGACAAACATGTCAGCGTCCTTAGCGCTGACCGACTCGGGCATCGGGGGCCTCGTTCTAAGGTAAGTATTTCATAATATGTTAGTATGCGATGCATACTAACATATTATGCTATTGTCTTGCAGGATTTTTTTTTATTTTTTTTTTTGTCAGCGGGTTTACTACCGCTTTAAGTCAGATCAGACACAGCCAGGCAACTAGCACTTTCAGAAGGAGAGCAGCAATGGCAATACTCATATTTAGACTCAAAGTGACCATTTCTGCTGCTGAATTTTTGATGGACACTTTTCTCTTACGCTTGTACTTGTGTTTGGCACTATTGTATGTGTTTCACGATTTATTTTAGGATGATGTATTTTGGGTTTCACATATTGTTTCTTTGATATAGTTGAGTTATTTGCACTATCCATCGCCTTATTAGAATTATTACTTTTAGGTGCTGCCATTTACCCTATAGTTCTCATCGTTTCTTCATGAGATGGCCACTAACTGTCATGGGCCCAAATCCATCATAATCTACTATATTCTATTTTGCTTTTGATAGGATACGGAAGATTTGAGAATTGTATTTGTGTGATTACTAGAATTTAAAAAATGATCGGAGTGAGAAAATGTTAGAACTTCCAGCAATGCTTTTTTTTTTATTGTGTATGTACTCATTCACACAAGCCTGTTTGCTAAAACACTGGTATTAAATGTGTTTCTAAAGTTTTATTGAAGAGTCACAAAACGCCACTTAATCCAAGTGCGATATGGCACTGTGTTACTATAACCGACAATTGCGCAGTCGTGCGACGTTGTACCCAAATAAAATAATAATTTTTTACTTTCTGCTATAAAATGTTCCCAAAAATTTTTTTTTTAAAAATCAGTGATTTTTTATCAGGACTGCGACATTGCGTACAAATCTGACACCAAGTCACACTTTTTGGGGACCAGTGACACCAATACAGTGATCGGTGCTAAAAAAAAATGCAAGGTCACGGTAAAAATTACACTGGCAGGGAAGGGGTTAACACCAGGGGCGATCAAAGGGTTAAGTGTGCTCCTAGGGAACGCTTGGGGGGGTTGGGGGAGTGCCTGCACCAGAGGAAGAGAGAGATCCGTGTTATCGCTCTTAGCTGAAACACAAGAGCTCTCTTTGACTCCCTGACAGAACAGCTTGTTTACATAGGCAGACCACCGTTCTGCATTTCCTCTGAACGATCAGCGGGTCCCATCTCAGCTGCCGGACCCGCTTATTGGCTCCTGCTGTGTCCAATCACAGTGGGTGCGGCGCTGCGCCCCCTAGATCGCCTGTACAAAATCGTGTACAGGTACGTGATTTTACGCAGCTGGGCCGCCCTGCCGTAGTATAGATTTGGTGGGCGGTCCAGAAACGGTTAATGGAGTGAAATTTTAAGTTTAACAATAAGTGCTATGGTATAGAAATTACAGTGGAATGGTGTGAGGTATACCACATGCAGTGCAGCCTATTGGGTATGGTGGTATAAAGTCTATAGAATGAAGTACATGGTATGATGCATGTCAGGCAAGAGTATTTAACATATTGTGCTGTGTATGGAGTGTGCAGCTCTGGAATATGCAATGTACAGTGCAGCACATCGACTGTGGTGTTCATAGCATAAAGTCATAACATACAGTGAAGCATATGGCACGTGGCGTCCATTGCATAAAACATACAGTGAAGAACATAGAGTGTAGATTCACAGCATGTAATGTGCAGTGAAGCATATGGAGTGCTGTGTTTATAGCATACAACATACAGTAAAGCATATGAAGTGTGGAGAGATCCACAGCATGCAGAGGACAGTGGAGCATATGGAGAGCGGCAGTCCACAGTATGCTATGTACAGAGCATCTGTAGTGTGGTGCTCCAGTATGCAAAGTAGACAGCATATAGAGTGTGGTAGTTCAGACCATTTAGCATACAACACAGTGGTCTCATACAGTGATGTGCAGAGAGAGTAAAAGGTTATGTAATGTATAGCCCTAAATTTGGATACAGACTGCACTCCTTGGCATGTCTTTCCTGCACTTGCCCGTTTCCTTTCCCTCCAGGCCAGTCCCCCTCCCCATTTTGCACAGAGTCTACTTAACTCACTCTGGGAACGCATGCAGAAATACAAGTTTTCGCAGGCGAAAAAAATGAAAGTCGCCCTTGCAGTGCCATTAATTGTTAAGAGCATCCCAAATTCAGCCAGCAAAAGCGCAGGAAAAAAACCTGCCAAGCTCTACACCCAAAAAGAATGCAGGAGCTTCTTTGGCTTGTTTGTCACATGTAGACCAGCCCATTGAAATGAATAGTGTAATGCAAGAAAAAAAAAGCACGTTTACAAAATGTGAAGTGCGAATGGGGCCCAATGCTTTCCCATTTCATTGGAAAATAAGTGTTTAGTTCAAGTTTGTGTCTATAGTGGAGACATTTCCCTTTAATATCTGTTGGGACATGAAATTTGGTAATTTTCTCCAACAGTAGTAAAAGAGGAGCTTTGGAGTCCACCTACTTTAAGCAACATATGCCACACCCATCGGATTATTTATTGCACTTGAAAACCTATTCAGTTCTTCATTTCCTTTTTGGAACTACAATTTTTCATTATAGGGGAAAGTGTAGTTTCACAAAGAACAAAGGGTTAAGGGAAACCTTTTGTCTGCATCAGCGCTCATCAGATTTGTCCTGTTGGGATCCACAAGAACAGAATAAAGACAAGTTTTTGCAGGCCTAAACAAATTTGGATGTGTGCAGATATAAATGGACACACATCCATTTACATCTACTCCAAAAACATGCTGGTAGGTAAATTAGATCTTGTCTAAAAGATCTTGTCTAAATTGGCCCCAGTATATGTATGAATGTGAGTTAGGGACCTTCGATTGTAAGCTCCTTGATGGTAGGGACTGATGTGAATGTACAATATTAGAGCTGCAGGATTCTGGCCAAAATGAGAATCACAATTTTTTTGCTTAGAATAAAGATCACGATTCTCTCAATTCTCATGGCGTAACATCTTACATTTACAAAAAAATTGGGCTAACAGGCCTGTTTAGTTTTTTTTTTTCTGTGAGTGTTATTTTTCCCAAAAAAATTGCGTTTGAAAGACCGCTGCGCAAATACCGTGTGACATAAAATATTGCAACAACCGCCATCTTATTCTCTAGGTTCTCTGCTAAATAAAAAATATATAATGTTTGGGGGTTCTAAGTCATTTTCTAGCAAAAAATACTGGATTTTTACTTGTAAGCAGCAAATGTCAGAAAAGATGTAGTCTTTAAATTGTTAAACTAAACTCTTCTATACATGGGAGTTAAACCCTTTGATCACTTGAAACATAGTATCTTTTTGCTTCTTTTATCAACTTGACTCTCTGTCCAGACTTTGCAGTCTGCCCAGATAGGAGACACTCAAGTCGCTCAGACTTTAGAAAAAGATTCCTAGGGAGACTTCAGGCGACTTGCATTGACTTCTATTACAGTCAAGTCGCGCCGAGTCGCCCTGCAAGTCAGACTCCATTAACTGCACTGAAAATCGCCAAAAATGTGATGGAGATCGCAGGGGGGGGGGGGGGGGTGAATCGAGATCGCGATTTTAATAAATTTAATTGTGCAGCTCTATACAATAGATATGTAAAGCGCTGCGTAAATTGACAGCGGTATAGAAGTATCTGAAATAAAAAAAAGAAAAAATCTACCCACCCATAGAGATACATTGCGCTCTAGATCTGTATAAGAAATGGACAGACGTTTACTCTGACTTCACTCTGCCACTGCAGAAATAATTGTTCAAAAAAAAAAAAAAAAAACCAAAAGGTCAGTGACTGTAACCTTACTGAATCCATCTGGTCAGTGTAAAAGACAACTTTCATCTTCAAAAGGAAACTAAAATGGCACACCCCATGAGAGCTCTATGAAAGGTATGCTTTAAAATCATCTAAAAGAATCCTGTGTAGCAGCCTAAAAAGAGAAGTGCAGGATTAAACAAAACAAAAAAAAAAAAAGACAGACATTCACCTAGGTGGATGAAGCATCAGTCATCAATGCTGCATCCATCCCCCATCGCCTCTAAGGGCTTGTTCACACTGCTGCGTGAGGCCGGGTCGGATGTGATTCGCACCGCACTGCAGTGTGAGTCACATGCGATCTCTGCGCGATGCAAATTCAGCCATAGAGATAGTATGGCTCAATTTGCATCGCAATCGGAGCAAACTCGCACAGGACCCTTTTTTCCTGCAGCAGCAGAATCGGATTGCATGGGTGTTCACACCATGCGATCCGATTCCTGTGCGAGTTTGCAGTTCTCAGTGCGATATGCAAACTGATTTGGGGGTGTCATTAGCTTTCTATTGACACTCCCCGCAGTCTGCATATAGCAGTGTGAACTGCCACCAGGAGACAGGCAATGCGTGAACCCGCAGTGGATTCGCCAGGGTTCCTGCATCGCAGCAGTGTGAACCGCCCTTAAGACCCAAAACTGAGCAATCAAGGACCGCTGATTGCCCAGTTCTCAGTCTACACTGGGCAGAGAGCCAGCGTCAGTCACCAGCTCTCTGGTCTGCCCCACCAGTGCTCACTGGAGCACAGGGCTGTGGAGGAGAGGGAGTGGCTGGCTTAGTCTCCCAGCAGCACGCTGAGAGGCTGAGTGAGCTGCCAGTCAGGCATCTGGCTGGATCCTGACAAGGTCAGAACCAAGTGCACTCCTGCGATGCACAGAAGAAAAAGGCCAAAAGACCTTTGGCCATACTTCCCCTCCAACAGCTCTCAAATCCAGTTACTAAGAGGATGCACATACAGTATTAAAGTGTCACTAAAGGAGAAGGGGAGGGTTATACCCCTGTTTTTTTTATCATCTGTGTCCCATTAGGGAGCTTTCCCTTCACTTCCTGTCATATAGCCAAAACAGGTATTGGGTTGAAATCCCTCCAAAGTGAGGGAATCCCAGAACTAGTGTCCCCATTGGAAGACTTCCCCTCTATTATTGCTTTGATGTCAACCCAAAATTTTGGATTTATTTTTACTTTCGATGAGAACAGTAAACAGAACAAATAGGATGAATTTCACTACCGGGGGTAGAGACAGCAATAACATCTGACAGGTGTTCTAATCTGGAAATTCGGAAATCCGGAAAAAAGGCAGTTTCAGTTTAATATGTCATTAGTACATGATATTTATATATTTTTGCAGGAATACCCGAAACGTGTAATAAGAAAAAGGCTGGATCATCAGGAACCTCATATTCAGTAACCTTTTGAGTAATTGTCCGGACTTCATTCCAAAAGTAATCACGTTTAAGGCAGGACCAAAAAATATGAAGCAGCATTCCATCTCGCTTTTGGCATCTTCAACAATGATCGGTGGTAGTGGGAAAGAATTTATGAAGTTGGTGGGGGGGGGGGGGGTGTAGTACCACCGTGTGAAAATTTTGAAATTGGTTTCTTGAATTTTTGTACATATCGAGGATTTAAGGGGAAACCTAAGAATGTTTTGTTGTTGGTCCGTTGTTGAGGAATGGTTCAAGTCCTTTTCCCATTTCCTAAGGCAAGGCAGGCTTTGTTCATCAGACGGGGTGATCAATAAGCTATAGGTTTTAGAAAAGCACCTGAAGCAATGTGTCTCCATTGGAGCAATATTCCTCAAAAGTGGTCAGATGACGGCCAAAGCCTTGCGGGTTCCATAAGGAATGTAATAAATGGTGCAGCTGGAGAGCTCTCCAGAGGGGTAGACGGAACAGGCCAGTGGCGTCCATTAAGGATCCCTCCAACATCTTATACCAACTGTGCTTGATTCTACTCTTACCTCTAGGTTTCTGATCTCTCCCTTATTTAAAGCTTACTGTATGTTATTCTTTTTTTTTTTAAATTAAGTCTCTCTCTCTCTCTACTGTTTCAGAGTAATTCAATTTCTCACGCTACAGCACTGACAAGGATCACAATAGGTGTTGAGAAGCTGCCCCACTTACGTGGTCTGTATTGGCACAACCAGCTCTATAAGGCCATCTGGCTACAAATGAATACCCCTTGTGAAATGTGAGGATTTTCCCAGAAATGCTGCACATTGGTTCCTGCCTAGGATGTTCTGGGTCGTGTGATCTGGCTACAGGTGTACTTTGCTTTTTCAATACTCCTATATTTTGTCCTTTAAGGCTCTTCTTTAGGCAGATTTCCCCTCCACAAAATCCATGGTCACATGATACCCAAGTCCTGATTCTCCTCCTCTTCCTACAACAGAGTAGGAGGGTCCTTTGAGTGCCCACTTCACTGCCTGGGTGTCATGGGTGCTGCTTCCTTTTGAGAGGTTCTTTCAAGATCCAAAAGACTGGATGATCTCCTCTCCCAAAAGCAGCATCAGCAAGCGGCACAAGCAGCAGATTCAGATAGGTGAAAAAGGCTGTGAGGGATTTGTTTCTGGCTTTAACCACTTACCAACCGGGCCGTTTTTTACATTTGTTGGTTACTAGGTAAAAACAGTTTTTTTTTGCTAGAAAATTACTTAGAACCCCCAAACATTATATATTTTTTTTCAAACACCCTAGAGAATAAAATGGCGATCGTCACAATACTTTTTGTCACACGGTATTTGCGCAGCGGTCTTTCAAGCGCGATTTTTTTGGAAAAATTTTATTTTTTTGATTTAAAAAATAAGACAACAGTAAAGTTAGCCCAATTTTTTTGTATATTGTGAAAGAGGATGTTACGCTGAGTAAATAGATACCATACATGACACAGTTGAAAATTTCGCGCACTCGCGGAATGGCGACAAAGTCCGGTACTTAAAAATTTCCATAGGCGACGCTTTAAAAATTTTTTATCGGTTACCAGGTTAGAGGTGCACAGGAGGTATTTTGCTAGAATTATTGCTCACACTCTGGCGATCGCGGCGATACCTCACATGTGTGGTTTGAACACCGTTTTCATATGCGGGCACGACTTACGTATGCGTTTTCTTTGCTGCGCGAGCTTGCGGGGACAGTGGCAATTTAAATTAATTTTTATTTATTTTTTATTTTAATTTATTTGTTTTTAACACTATTCCTTTAAAAAAAAAAATCTGATCACTTTTATTGCTATCACAAGGAATGTAAACATCCCTTGTGATAGTAATATATGGTGACAGGTACACTTTTTGGAAGGCTGGGGGGTCTAAATGACCCCCCATCCCTCCTTTGCACTTCACAGTATTCAGATCGTCAAAAACGGCGATTCTGAATACTGTAATTTTTTTTAAAATTGGCGCCGTTAGCCGCCGAGTAAACCGGAAGCGACGACGTGACGTCACTTCCGGAATTTGCAGAAGGAGACCCGATCTGAGCCGCTTCTATCAGGTCTCCTTCCAGCCCGCGGAGGCGCCGGATCGTCGCTCCGGTCTCCTGGTGGGGGGGGGGGGGGATTGTCCCCTCCCGCCCCCTGGGGTAACGACCGAGCGGCTCCCGAGCCGGATCGGTCATTACTCCTGGATAGCCGACCGCCAGCTCTAAAAAATGATACCGGTATATAGCCTGCAGGTGCTGGTCGGGAAGTGGTTAAACTTGTAAAATAAAGGTCTCCTATTTGCTACCTTTTGGTCGGTTAAACAATTGAAAGCATTTTAAGGAGTAGGACCCCGATTCCTCTTGTATGGAATTGCATTGTAAATGTACTGTTCATTTTGTAAAGCACTGTGCAAAACTGTTGGCACTATATAAATCTTGTATATTAACAACAATATTTTATGAGCTGATAACTTTCTGTACTCTGCCTCTGGGCTGCAATCAGTTAGCACTGTTACCTGCTATCTCAGTGGACTACAAAACACTTCCCCTATTATGGAGAAACATTGGAGGTGTTATGTAGTCCTACCATACTACCTTGCCCTGGAGTGACAATACTGTTCAGTATGGTTGTTGTTCTAGGACTGGAAGGGAGTTAATGACAAGATTGCCAGGTTAGGCGAATTTTTTTTTTCTTCTTAAATGCAGTCACCACATCTAACGACCAATTAATGACCAGCTGCAATACTTCAATTTTTTTCTTGGGTTTAGAGATGCTTTAAATTTTTATTTGGACTACCTATACATGTGAACCATGGACTCCATTCATTTCAGTTGAAAACACATCAGAAGGCTGACAGGCTGTGGACCAGTATGACAAAGAGTCTGGATTCCTAGACAAGTAGGTAACCAAGGTAAAAAAAACCTTTCCTGTAAAGTTGTGCAAAACCCCGCACCTTCCCATTTGTCCACGAGACCACTCATCTCACACTGCAGCATCAATAGGCTTGGGGTCAATTTGGACTTTTAAGTGAAGATTTGTACATAAACATAACTGGCTATATACACTGCTCAAAAAAATTAAAGGAACACTTTAAAAACACATCAGATCTCAATGGGGAAACATATGCTGGATATCTGTAGTGATATGGACTGGGTAATGTGTTAGGAACGAAAGGATGCCACATCGTTTGATGGAAATGAAAATCAACCTACAGAGGGCTGAATTCAAAGACACCCCAAAAATCAAAGTGAAAAAATGATGCAGAAGGCTAGTCCATTTTGCTGAAATTTCATTGCAGCAACTAAAAATGATACTCAGTAGTTTGTATGGCCCCCACATGCTTGTATGCATGCCTGACAACGTTGGGGCATGCTCCTAATGAGAGGACGGATGGTGTCCTGGGGTATTTCCTCCCCGATATGGAACATCACTGAGGTCCTGAACAAGGTGCAACCTTGCAGCATCGGATGGACCAAAACGTAATGTGCCAGAGGTGTTCTATTGGATTTAGGTCAGGCAAGCGTAAGGACCATTCAATGGTATCAATTCCTTCATCCTCCAGGAACTGGCTGCATACTCTCGCCACATGAGGCCAGGCAGTGTTGTGCACCAGGAGGAACCCAGGACCCACTGCACTAGCGTAGGGTCTGACCATGGGTCCAAGAATTTCATCCCGATACCTAATGGTAGTCAGGGTCCCATTGTCTAGCCTGTAGAGGTTTGTGCGTCCCTCCATGGATATGTCTCCCCAGACCATCACTGACCCACCACCAAACCGGTCATGCTGAATGATGTTACAGGCAGCATCTCCAGACCCTTTCACATCTGTCACATGTGCTCAGGGTCAACCTGCTTTCGTCTGAAAAGTACAGAGTACCAGTGGCAGACCTGCCAATTCTGGTTTTCAAAAGCAAATGCCAATCGAGCTCCACGGAGCCAGGCAGTGAGGACGACCACTAGAGGATGTCAGACCACCCTCATGAAGTCCATTTCTGATTGTTTGGTCAGAGACATTCACACCAGTGGCCTGCTGGAGATCATTTTGTAGGGCTCTGGCGGTGCTCATATTGTTTTTCCTTGCACAAAGGAGCAGATACTGGTCCTGCTGATGGGTTAAGGACCTCCTACAGCCCTGCCCAGCTCTCCTAGAGTAACTGCCTGTCTCCTGGAATCAGCTCCATACTGCTGCCTGTGCAACCTCTATAGCAGTGATCTCCAAACTGCTGCCAAGGGGCCAGATGTTGCCCTTTTTCCGGCCACTGGGGCACTACTTCATTCACTGACACCAGCGATGGGGCATGGTTCCTGCCAATGATCCTAATGATGGGGCACAATTCATCCCAATGACACCAACGATGGGGTACAATTCCTACCTCCTACCAATGACACTAAAAATGGGGTGCAGTTTCTCCTAATGACACCAACAATGGGGCATGATTCCTCCCAATGACAAATGATGGGGCTCAATTCCTCTCACTAACACCAAAGATGGGTCATTGTTTACTCCAACTGATGCTGAGACATTGTCTACTCCCAACAGCCACAAGTGGCCCCTAAAGTTTCAAGGACAGTAAACTGGCCCTTTGTTTACAAAGTTTGGAGACCACTACTGTGTAGGGTCCAGGTATCGCTTCATGCTACCAGTAGGGACACTGACCCCAGCCATGTGCAAAACTTGTGAAAAACAGTCAAAAAAGAGGAGTAGGGAAAAAAACTTCAGTGGCCTTCACCTGTAAAACCATTCCTGTTTTCGAGGTTGTCTCATTGTTGCCCATCTAGTGCACATGTTGTTCATATCATTAACACCAAAGCAGATGAAATTGATTAACAACCCCCTCTGCTACTTAACTGACCAGAACAATAACCCAGGAGTTTAATTGACTTGATGCTATACTCTGAATAAAAAGTGTTTAACTTTTTTGAACAGTGTATATGGATCTACAGATCCTTTTGACAAATAATTTTTACTGAGGCCAACTCCAGCTTGTAAACTTTTGTGTTTCTTGCAAACGGATGCCAAAGAGTGTTGGTGGGGGGAACTAACCCAAGCTAATAGCACAAAAAACCAAACACGTGTTTTAGTGATGAATCAGAATGCTTAATCTTGTAGCTCTACTGTTGAAACTCTGTTGTATTTATACAGTATATATGTATAGATTGTATGCCTTTAAAGCCCCATTGAACTTTCAGTTTTTCTTCACCTCAACACATTCCAGGTGCAACAAAAGGTTTGTAAAGTCTTTAGTTTGTTTTCTTAAGAAAACAGCCACAGCCCAAGTAGAAAAGTATGTCTCCTGCCAGCATGCTGAAAAGGACCTTTCCTTTCTGCACTCTTTCTGCACAGGTCTGACATTTCCCCTGCCGAGTCTCTTCGGAGACACAACTGCTTCCAAAGAGCAGGGGTCCTCCTCTGTAGCATTCTGACAGAGGATCAGCGTTTATACTCTGGCTGTGACTTTTTCTTCTATACTAAGTGATTAAAACGGACATTCACTCATCACTTTAAGAACTACTGCAGGAGCCATAAAATCATTATTTTAGGTTATATAAAGTCAAGTAGAGAATGAAATAAAATAATTTCCTTTCACTTTCTGTCCTGTAGACATAAAAGGAACTGAGAGTAAACTCTCCAAAGTGAAGTACATCTCCCCTTAGACCAAATTCGCACAGCTAGGTATATGTGGCCACCGGATTCCAGCAGAAAGAATCAGTGGATTCTTGTGACTGATCAGGGCAAGCAATTAGTATCAGCCGCTCAGTCTATTTAAACGAATGACCGGCTGACAGCTGCCGCAGCTGTTCACTTGTAGCTGCATTCAGTTATGGATAGATAATCAGAGCCTAGACGCAGTGTCCAGAATCGGTCATCTGTCCCTAACCGCAAGCAACTTCTCTGTGTGCAGTTACATGTGAACAGCAACGGCCTCTGTTAGCCTGTCATTAGTTTAAACAGACTTAGTGACCACTACTAATTGAATGCACCGGTCACCCCTGCCGCAAGAATCTGCTAATTCACTCTGTTGGAATCTAGTGGCTGTATGTAGCCGGCCATTTGAAAGAGGCCTTAGACAGTTTGCTACCTGAACAGATGTCCCCCACTGGAATATTTCCCGGATATTATTGCTTTGGTGAGAACTCCAAATGTTATATTTTTATTCAGAGGGGACATAGACAGCAATAAAAATCTAACATGGGTCCTAATCCTTCCCGGGGGGGGGGGGGGGGGGGGGGGGGGGGGGGGGGGGGGGGGGGGGGGGGGGGGGGGGGGGGGGGGGGGGGGGGGGGGGGGGGGGGGGGGGGGGGGGGGGGGGG
>BLSH010080519.1:852022-887044 GCA_018402905.1 Glandirana rugosa
GGGAAAAACCTATAACAACTGTATACAACCACCAAGACTACTATGACGTGACCACAACGTTTCTAGTCTTGTGACAACGACCGAACTGACTGAGAGGATTGTGACAACACTGATCGTATCAACGGTTGTCAGGGCTAACCGTCCCCGCCTGACACGACCCCCCAGATTAGTGGGTATTTTGAGGGAAGGAGAGAAAGAGAGAGGGAGAGAGTGAGGGGGAGAGAGAGAGAGGAAGAGAGAGAGGGAAAAGTAAAGAAAGAAAAAGAGAGGGGGAGGGAGAGAGAGGTAGAGAGAGAGGAAGAGAGAGACACTTTCAATCACTGTTCGGTCATAAGAGTTTCCTCATCTCATACAGCTTGCAGAGAAGCTCCATGCCACAACACTGGAAGCCCGGATAGCGCATCCATTGGCTGGGACGTGGTGCAGCCTGCCTCCTGCTACCTCCTCAGCCAATAGGTAGCTGCAATTTGCTCCCTCCCAGAGTCTCCCAACTCCCAGCTCACCCAGCTAACTATGTGGCCGCACCACGTGAAGGTGGAACAGTGCGGCCTTTTTATGGGTGATTAGACCCCCCAGCACAGTCCGCCCCTGCCAATCGGGACTGTTGGCAACTATGCTAGTCACAACAGTGTTAGGAGAGTCAGTCAAGCCAGCAACAGTGTTCTGATCTTTGCAACACCAGTGCAGTATCATCAGAACCACCAACATATGTCAACAATATCCAAAAAGGGTTCACAAGTGGAAAGGCCTTTCATATTACGTACATGACAGGTGAGAGTAGCAGCGTGAACTCTCACTGTCAGATTCTGATTAAGAATGTTAGTAAGCAATACTAAAGACTTGTTTTTCTTCTTTAAATAACAAACATATACTTACCTGCTCTGTGCGGTGGTTTTGCACAGAGCAGCCCGTATCCTCCTTTTCTCAGGTCCCTCGCCAGCGCTCCTGACTCCTCCCTCCTGCCGGGTGCCCCCACAGCAAGCAGCTTGTTCTGGGGGCACCCAAGCAGGCGCACTCCCAACCCATGGCTCTGTGTGTCTATTCACACACGGAGCCGCGGTTTGGCCCCGCCCCTCTGTCTCCTGATTAGCTCACTGGCTGTGATTGCCAGCAGCGGGAGTGCGAGTCTTGTGGACATCACTGGATCAAAAGGGGGCTCAGGTAGGTATTAGGGGGGCTGGGGGGGGGGGGCTGCTACACACAGAAGGTTTTTGTATAGAATGCATGAAGGTAAAAAACCTTGTGCCTTTACAACCACTTTAAACTGTGATGAGCTGCATTTCAATAATGGCCTCTGATTCAGGATGAAAGGGTCCCTACATAAAAGCATTAGACATACAGAACATCCTGCGGAACTGCACCAGACAAGCACCAGTAGTGCAGTACATCCTGGTGAAGTGGAAAGCACCAGTAGTGGGGTGTTATGTAAACTTCCAAGGATTAGGACTCGTACTAATGTCCCAGAGGCACCTTCAAATCCTTTATGGCTACCCTCTGCTTCACTAGCACCTATTATCCTCCCATTTACAGTGCAACCAGGCATTCAGGTATAAACATAAAATATTATACTCCTTTGGTTTTAAATCTGTTTTTCACCAAAGATTTATTCAATTCAGTTGTGGACAAATTAAATCGCTATGCCCAGCAGCACATTGCCAATAATCAGGGTGGATAAAAATCGATGATTTTTTTTTTTTAAATCTGATTTTTTTTTTATTTAAATTAGATTTTTTTATTTTTATCTAATTTATTTTATTAAAATGCCTTTGGAGTAAAAATCTATCTAAAGATAGTTTTCTATTTAAGATACATTAATAATTTATTTTATTCAGCATGAAATGGAGCTTAGTTATGTAGCATGAGGCTGTATATTCTGCAATATTTACATTTTTACACAAATCTCAGATCTATTGACCCAAAGGTGATGTCATAAACTTGGAACTTAAATGGCTGATAGATGGATGTGAGTATTTCTCCCCACACAAGGTCTTGCAGCCCTCCTCAGGACCATGAGCATCCAAAAGTGCTAAGAGACAAACAAACAAGAGAAGGGCACACCGACCAAGTGCAATATCTTTAAAAGTATTTATTATAAATAAAATTACAAAAGGTGTATACTCACAAACATAGGGTGTATAAAAGCACATCAATGTCATGAAGTGAACAGAACACCTCCAGGACCACTGGAATACTCCAATCAGCAAGGAGACCAGAACATGTTCATAGCAGCCAGGCTGACGCGTTTCCAGGGCGAACCCTCTTTGTCAGAGCCTACTTCTGCAATATTTACATTTTTAGTAAGCTCAGTCAATGAATCCAAGCTCTGCAAGCTGAGATAATATGCACTGCATTGATGTATTCACACAATTTCATAGTAACCACGAGATAAAACAAAGTTCAGGAATATTCCTTTATCCCATTGTTTTGCAAATCTATGTACACTACAAACGGTTTGATTGAATCAGTTCTGATATCGCTGTTTCACTAATCTGCCAGCTTATTATTCTAAATGGGAAATCTTCATTTTGTTTGCAAATATAAAGATTCTAAGTACCAGCAAGAATAAGCCCTTACATTTAAAAGCACCTGTCATTTCAGATCCTTCATGGCAGCGCCTGTTAGCGGGCATCCACTCACCCTCATTTTGTTGTGTCATTGCCGCATCACCAGCTGTCCCGTCAAAGTGAATGGGACTGTTGGTGAGTCAACAGCGGGTCAGAGATGACAGTTGCTCTTTAAAAATCAAGCCTTTTTACTAATGATTAAAATTGTGATTTAAATCAAATCCACCCTGCCAGTAATCATAATTATTTTTATGTCCAACACACCCCATTCACCATATGCCATTGTATTCCTCAGTTATGACCAGAACATGCTGTAAAATAATTATGAGGTTCCTGTATTTTAATGACAATTCCCTGTGCCCTCCCTGAAGTCACTCCAGATACAACAGGCTTTTCAAAATTAGACCACTTATCGACTATTTTTCCCCAAAATTTTCCGAAATTTATATCCACAATAAAAATATCTGCACTCATGAGTTCCTCACATTTTATAGGCAGACTGAGCATCAAACATACAATATCCTCCCCAATAAATGTGCCAGATACAGTGAAGTTATATAAACTTCACTGAGAAGGCCACAGGGTACACATATCACTTTTGTGTTTAGGAAGGGATAGATAGCCACCAGCAGGCCCTATGGAAGCCCAAATTATATGGGTATCAGCTGATAAATAGCGCGGAACCTTATGTCACCCCTATTCTATCAGGGATACCACCTCTATGTGGATACTTTCTATATTAGCATGCCACTTTTCCGACACCTTTTTCTGTACCTTCATTCTGATGCAGTCAGAAGGCTACACGAGAGACACTCCCTGATATTCTCCCTGGTACTGAAACTGGCCGTAAACTCCAAAAAATGAGCATATATGGAATAGAATAAGGCATGACACGCGTTATTATTGTCCTGGCTGTCTCTCACAACCTGGTCTCTGCAAAAAAGTCTACTTCTTTCAATACAATACCTCACTACACTATAAGTGAATGTATGGTGAAGGTGTTTCTCTTATGTCTGACTATCTGCATTTTGCCTGTATCTGATGTGTACCATCCATTTGCCTGCATACTGACCACCATGTCTCTGCCTGTTTCCTGCACTGACATTGGTCTGTTTATTGACCATGTTTCTGCCTGCCGCCTGGACTGATCTTTTGCCTGCATATTGACCACATCTCTGCCTGCCACCTGAGCTGACCCTGGCCTGTTGATCAACCTTTGTTTTTGCCTGCCGCCTGCGCTAATCCTTTGCCTGTATACTGACTACATCTCTGCCTGGTGTATCAACTGAACCTGGCCTGTTAATTGACCATGTTCTTTACTGCTGCCTAGACCATTGCTTTGGCACTTTGCTTAGCAACCCTCTTCCTGTTGCCTGTACTAACCCTGGCTTCTTTATCAACCATGTTTCTGCCTGATGCCTGAACCAATTCTTTGCCTGTTTGCTGACTACATCTCTGCCTGGCACCACTACTGACCTATCTGCACCTCCCACTGACTACATTCCTGCAAGACACCAGTCCCACCCATACTCTGCATACAACTGCACTACTAGACCCACATGTACTCTTTTGTTCACCCTTTGTTCAGCCTCCTGTACTTTCTGGCCAGTGAACATAGCACTTTGCCTAGTGGGCCAGCCACATACCAGTAGGTTAGGCCTGCTTGTCTTTTTGGAAAGAGTACTGCTGTAGCTGAAGCTTATAGGTCTAGCCTAAGGTTTATACACATTACAAATTAGTGTTGTATTTAAGAAGGGAAGCAACTCTTGTAGAGTTTACTCTTGAGATTTGCTCTTTCCAATTGCAGCAATACAGAAGTGCAGCGGGACAAAAGTGCAATATTTTTGAACAGCAGTATTTGGATACAGTAAGTTTAAATTATTTCTAACTTCCTTAAAGTATTTCAAATTGCTTTTCTTAAATTGTTTGCTTGTTAACATTGGTATTTTGGCTGTGTTGTTATTAGTGATTGTTTGCTAAGTGCTGTTGAGGTGTTGAATACAGGGTGTTGCCAATTAGCATATGTGATAGAGGTGGGCTGTTGACCAAATAGGTGCCTAGCCTAATTAGTGTTGTATTTAAGAAGGGAAGAAACTCTTGTAGAGTTTACTCTTGAGAGTTGCTCTTTTTAATTGCAGCAATACAGAAGTGCAGCGGGGCAAAAGTGCAATAGTTTTGAACAGCAGTAGTTGGATACAGTAAGTTTAAATTATTTCTAATTTCCTTAAAGTATTTCAAGTTGCTTTTCTTAAATAGTTTGCTTGTTAACATTGGTATTTTGGCTGTGTTGTTATTAGTGATTGTTTGCTAAGTGCTGTTGATGTGTTGAATACTAGGTGTTGTCAATTAGCATATGTGATAGAGGTGGGCTGTTGACCAAATTGGTGCCTAATTAGTGTTGTATTTAAGAAGGGAAGCGACTCTTGTAGAGTTTACTCTTGAGAGTTGCTGTTTCCAATTGCAGCAGTACAGAAGTGCAGTGGGACAAAAGTATAATAGTTTTGAACAGCAGTAGTTGGATACAGTACATATAAATTATTTCTAATTTCCTTAAAGTATTTCAAGTTGCTTGTCTTAAATAGTTTGCTTGTTAACATTGGTATTTTGGCTGTGTTGTTATTAGTGATTGTTTGCTAAGTGCTGTTGAGATGTTGAATACTGGGTTTTGTCAATTAGCATAAGTAATAGAGGTGGGCTGTTGACCAAATTGGTGCCTAATTAGTGTTGTATTTAAGAAGGGAAGCAACTCTTGTAGAGTTTACTCTTGAGAGTTGCTCTTTCCAATTGCAGCAGTACAGAAGTGCAGCGGGACAAAAGTGCAATTGTTTTGAAAAGCAGTAGTTGGATACAGTAAGTTTAAATTATTTCTAATTTCCTTAAAGTATTTCAAATTGCTTTTCCTAAATTGTTTGCTTGTTAACATTGGTATTTAGGCTGTGTTGTTATTAGTGATTGTTTGCTAAGTGCTGCTGAGGTGTTGAATACTGGGTGTTGTCAATTAGCATATGTGATAGAGGTGGGCTGTTGACCAAATTGGTGCCTAATTGGTGTTGTATTTAAGAAGGGAAGCAGAACAGTACACTTGAATTGGGAAATAGTGGAATGTTTCACTACATTTTTCAAAGAGATGTACACGTCCTCTCTTCGACCCACTATAGAGGATATAGACGTGCACCTCTCTGACATAGACTTATAGGTGGTAAGGACAAGTGCACACTGAGGTGTTATATTTGCCTTCCTTACCAACGCACAAACTATCCTATTTGGTGTATTGGGACTTTATTAATTCTCCTTATAAGGATTTTATAACGCATTGATCAATTTTACTTTTGTGGTTATATATACTAGCGCTGCATTTTTTATGCTTGTGAATTTATGGTGTGTGTACATATATGCTTAGCTGCTAGTAGTCTGGTTTACAGTCATATTTAGATTCACATAATTCTTATAATAGCAGGAGCGCGGATACAACACTTCATTATTTACCTCTCAGACATAGTTTTCCCTCCCCTATCGGAGGAGCAGGTTGCTCTCATGGATAGGGACATAAATGAAGATGAGGTGAGGAAGGCCATTGCTTCACTAGCGAAAGGAAAAGCCCCAGGTCCTGATGGACTGCCCCTGGAGGTATACACTAGGTATGTTGATATATTGGCTCCCTTTCTAATACAAGTGTATTGCGAGGCATATTGGGAAGATGCTCTTCCTCCATCCATGTATGCTGCCACAGTTATTTTGCTACCTAAACCAGATAAAGACCTGTTGGAATGTACTTCTTACAGGCCTATATCTTTATTAAATATAGACTATAAAGTCCTGGCCAAGATTTTTGTCCGTAGGCTGAATGAGGTGATACTGTCTGTGATACATCCGGACCAAACCGGATTTATGCCAGGCAAATCTACTTCTATCAATATCAGGAGAACTCAGATAATAGCTCAACTGTCTGACTCTTTACCAAGGTCCAGTGCCTTGGCGTCATTGGATACCGCCAAGGCCTTTGATTCTATTGAATGGCCTTTTTTGCAGGCGGCTCTGAGGCGCTTTGGCTTTGGGGAGACTTTCAGACGCTGGGTGTCCATATTATATGCCCACCCCACGTCCAATCTATTGGTGAATGGTACATTATCCCCTCTGCTGAAACTATACCGAGGCACGTGACAGGGGTGCCCACTATCCCCGCTTTTATTCTCTCTCGCCATAGAACCCTTGGCACTTAAAATTAGGCAATCCACCTTAGTTCCAGGTATCACTGTTGGAGGGAAAACTGAGAAATTAGGTTTATATGCAGATGACCTGATCCTATATTTACCGGACACAAACATCTTTAGATGCTGCCATGCATATGATTGATTAATTTGGTGCCTTTGCCTTAAACTGGCAAAAATCAGCCTTAATGCCACTGGACCTCCACCAGCCAACCTCTAACTTGTTGACCTCCTCGTTGAAGGTGATGAACTCCTTCAAATACTTGGGCATAGTGATCACAGACACCCCCAATAGAGCTATAGAAGCAAATGTAACCCTACTCATGAAAACAGTACAAACTAAACTAGCAATTTGGACTAAGCTCCCGTTGTCAGTGGTTGGGTGGATTAATTTGATTAAAATGGTGCTTTTGCCCAAGTGCTTGTATGTCCTCATGCATTCCCCAGTCATTGTACCCAAATCATCCTTTAAAACCCTGAACTCGTTATTTTCTACCTTTATTTGGGCAAATTGAAACTTACCACACTACGAAGACCAAAATGCGAGGCGGGTATGGCTCTGCCGGATGTATATCTGTATTATCTGGTGGGTCAGCTAACCCACATCCAATCTTGGGTGTCCACTGATCAATCTTATGGGGCAGCAGAACATATCACGCATGTATTACAGCTGAATAATCTGCTCGTGGGGCTGGAAGCAACAACATCCAATAAGTTTGTATCCAGGTTGCCCATCTTGAAACTAGCTCGGTCAGTATGGTGGGAGGCTAAGAAATTGGCTAGATACACTGATTCTTCCCTGGAACTCCCCTTATGGGAAAACCGGCTGTTCCCACATCTGGTGCGAATGGAGGATGTTCACTTTTGGCAGCAGATAGGGGTATCCACATTATCTGATGTTACTGAAAGTGGTATTATCCATCCCTTTTACCATCTTCATAGACGATTTGAGATAGCCAATACTGCCTTTTACCGTTACCTAAAATTCAGGCATGCCTATCATGCCCAATTTGGTACCCAAAACTCCTCTATCTCCAATTACCCATTAATAGGCATACTTAGGTCACAGGGCCCGAAATGCTTGATCTCTAGGTTATATTCTCATTTACTGAATCTTAAAATCTGTGTGGTGCCAATCCTGGCAAGGGCGCGATGGCAGGAGATATGTTCTGATTTGGGGGGGAGGACTGGGGGGAGATTTGTGCGTCCCACTTGTCCGCCTCTCCAGCAGCCAATAACAAACGTATACAACTATTTATTATTCACCAAAGGTACCTTACTCCAGTGCGTTTACAGGCCATGGGACGGCTCCCCTCGTCTGCTTGCCTATGTTGCGGACAGACAGGGGCAAATTTCAACCATATGATGTGGCTGTGCCCATTAGTTGTGGTCTACTGGACTCAGGTCACAACTTTATTATTTACTCTCCTTTCCGTGCCGGCCGTGCTCATGCCGGAGATATGTCTCCTAGGCCTGCTGGATGAAGAACAGTGGTCTCGTCCACAGAGAACATTGTTGTATGAAACTCTGTTTTTGGCCTGAAATTAAAGAGACCTTAGATGGATGCAACCTACTCCTCCTTCCATATCACAATGGCTGCAAGCAGTCAACCAGGCATTGCCATACAGGAAAATCTTATACGAACATAGGGGATGCCCACAGAAATACGAGAAGGTCTGGCAGGTGTGGTGCTACTCTGATCTCACCATTGCTGAAAGTTAATGCATATGAAAGCCCTTGGTTTGAGGTAATTAAATGTGTTCCCCTGTATGAACTAATGTCATATTGACCGAAACTGCAACTGTTATTTGTTTGTTGTTATGAGACACAATTTGACCATTTCATGTATAAGTGTACCCACACTCTGTGCTGTCTCTGGAAGTTTATGAAACTTTAATTCTGTATGTTGTGTACTTTCACAATAAAAAGTATTTAAAAAAAAAAAGAAGGGAATCAACTCTTGTAGAGTTTACTCTTGAGAGTTGCTACTTCCAATTGCAGCAGTACAGAAGTGCAGTGGGACAAAAGTGCAATAGTTTTGAACAGCAGTTGTTTGAAAACAGCAGGAGTTTGGAGACAGCCAACTATATTTGATTAGTGCCTGTGTTTGAATTTAAGTAAATCTCTCTTTAAAGATGTCTGGTTTAGTTCAGTGCAATACTTGTCTGGCATTTGTTTTTCGTGGTGCTTTGTGGAAGCTGGGACGCTGCCCCATTTGTATGCAGGTTTCTAGTCTACGTGATGACATTGCCTGTCTAAATTCCTTGGGTTGTGCTCTGCAGTCTGAGATCAGGAGGTTGTCTAAGCCAGTGTGTTGTGTTGAGCTGCCCTGCAAAAATCCACCTCTTCCTCAAAGACTGCGCAGGAGAAGGGCAGTGTGGACAACTGTTGGGTCTAGAAGAGTAAGGCCTGTGGACCATAAACATATAGCTTTTGGTTTCACACTGCATAACCCCTATAGTGTTCTTTCTGAGCTAGAAGCAGATACAAAGGCTGCAAGCATAGCTGCTTGTGAGATTGGCAACCCTTCTCTGCACAGGGAGGGGCTTGAGAAAAAAATTGCAATTCCAAAAGTAATTGTTTTATCTAAGGTTGCTCACCAGGCGAGTGTTGTGGATAAGGCTCCTAAAAGGAGAAGTCATCTTCTTGTTGGTGATTCAATTGCAAGAGGTGTTGCTATTGGAAATTATGTGGAAGTGTCAAAGGAAGTTAGGTGTTTGCCTGGTGTTACTGTTAGGAGAGATAAGAGGCGCATTGTAAGAATTGTCAAAAAAGCTAGCGAAGAGTGCAATGTTGATGTTGTTGTGCACCTGGCACAAATGATTTGTCCCAGAATGATGTGCGTTCTGTGCAGAAGGATTTTCAGAATTTGGGCCAGGATCTTCAACAGTTAGTGTGTACTGTTACATTTTCAGAGGTCTTACCTTACCTTTTTCCTTTACTATCCTACTTACCTCTTTTGTGAACCATATTGTTTTTTTCCGTTTATTCTTACTAACTTGCCTGACATATAATCTAGTTGCCTCCAGGATGGTAGACATTAATAGTGCCCCTGATTACTTACTCCTGTAATTTTACTCCAACCTTTCCATTCACTTTTTTTTAGAAATGTCACCATTTCTGCAAAATGTGTCCTTTTAAAATCTAAAACTTTTGTTTTTGTATATGATTTTTCAGTTCTTGTTTTAATATCAAACCAAAGACATTGGTGATCACTAGAACCCAAATTCTCTCCAACCTCAACATCAGACAGTCAATCCCCATTTGTCATTACTAGGTCAAGAATATGATCTCCTCAGGTTGGGCTTTTTACTAACTGTTTTAAAGAAACCCCATTCAGTGCTTCCATTACATCCCTGCTCCTGCTTGTAATAGAAGTTTGAGAATTCCAGTTAACGTCAGGCATGTTGAAGTCATCCATAATCAAAACCTCTCCCTTCATTGCCATTTGAATTATCTCATCAATCAACAAGTTATCATAATCTTCACTCTGTCCTGGGGGGGTCTGTATACTACACCAATTCTAAGGGAAGATCCCTCCCTGGTTGAAAGGCAGACCCAGAGGGTTTCAAGTATTACATTTGTTTTTTGAATTAATGTTAGTTTTATGCCATTTTTTTACATATATGGCAACTCCACCTCCTTGAACCATGTCTCTGTAATTGCAACAAGGTCCAAGTTGTCCCTAGATATAAGAGCTGTCAGCTCACAAAACGTGTTGCCTAAACTATAGGCATTAGTGCACATGACATGACAAACACTACTTTCCACTGCTTTATTTTTACCACCAGAAACTTCAACTGAAGTGACCACCTCATCAGCCCAGTCATTACCAACACAAACCCCCACATTTGTTTCAACCTGCTGGGGACAGAAACTCTCCTCAACAATTACATCTCTGCCCCCATTTCTCAGTTTAAATGCATGTCCAAAAATTCCTAAATTCCATACCAAGAAACTCAGTGCCCTTGTGTGAGAGATGCAGGCCATCTCTCTTGTAAAGTCCAATGTCCAACCACTGGGTAGCATCATGACTAACATAACCAAAACCTTCAGCTTGCACCAATTCTTTAACCAAACATTGTACTCTGCTATACAAAGTACTTTCTCGTGTTGTTCATTTCTAGGATTTCTGGAGACAGAGGTAGCAGAGGAACTGGCTCAGTTAAAGCTTAATAAAGCAGAGGAACTGGCTCAGTTAAAGCTTAATAAAGCAATGGGCCTTGATGGTATTCATCCCAGAGTTCTAAGAGAACTTTGAGATATAGTTTTTGGACCATTAACAGATCTTTTTAATCAATCTCTTCTAACAGGAGAAGTTCCCCATGATTGGCGGATAGCTAATATTGTACCTATCCACAAGAAGGGCAGCAAGGTAGAAGCTGGCAATTACAGACCGGTGAGTTTAACATCAATTGGAGTCAAGGTAATGGAATCACTCTTGAAAAGAAGTAACATTGATCACCTAAAAATACACAGCTTGCTGAACCCAAAGCAGCATGGCTTTACTGAGGGCAGATCGTGTCGGACAGATCTGGTGGTGCTGTGGACATAGCATATCTTGATTTCAGCAAGGCATTTGACACAGTTCCACATACAAAAGTTGTACAAGCTAGGACTTAAACCTTGGGTGGTTCAGTGGATATGCAGTTGGCTAAAGGATAGATCCCAGAGTGTGGTTGTAAATGGGGTTCACTCAGAACAGATACCAGTCACTAGTGGGGTACCACAAGGCTCTGTACTGGGTCCTGTTCTATTTAACCTTTATGTAAGTAATCTAACTAAAGGTTTATTGGGCAAGGTATGTCTATTTTCTGATGATTCAAAGGTGTGTAATAGGGTTGATATCCCTGGAGGTGTCTGTGACATGGAACATGATTTGGCATTGCTGGAAGATTGGTCAAAGCAGTGGAGACTGCAGTTCACTATTTCTAAATGTAAAATAATGCATCTAGGGAAAAAGAATCCCATTAGAGAGTAAAACATTGGGGGTACAGTGTTAGCCAGCACTACAGAAGAAAAAGATTTGGGGTGCTTATTTCAGATGATTGCAAAATGAGCAAACAGTGTGACCAGGCAGTGGGAAAAGCAAACAGAATTCTGGGATGTATCAGTAGAGGGATCACCACCAGGAGGAATGAGGTTCTGATTCCTCTATATAGATCTTTAGTGAGACCTCACTTAGAATACTGTGTCCAGTTCTGGAGATCACACTTACAAAAAGATATTGATAAGAGAGAACAAGTTTAGAGACAGGTAACAAAAATGGTGAAAGGTCTGGGGGATAAAACATATCAAGATCGACTTCAAGGACTTAATATTTATAGTCTGGGGGAAAGAAGGGAGAGGGGAGACATTCTTGAAACCTTTAAATACATCAAGGGGGTGAATAAGGTTCAGGAGGGCAGTCTTTTCAATATAAAACCAAAATCAAGAACACAGGGACATGACCTCAAGCTAACTGGAAGGAAGTTCAAAACTAATCTTAGAAAGTATTATTTTACTGAAAGGATGGTTGATGATTCGAATAAACTACCAACAGAGGTTGTGAGACAGTCAACAGTAAATGGCTTCAAACATGCTTGGGATAAACATAAATCTATAGTCAGACAACGAGGTTAATGTAAAAAAACAAACAAAAAAAAACCTAAAAAATAAATAAATATAAAAAAGGGCAGACTCGATGGACTAAGTCTTTTTCTGCCATCACTTTTCTATGTTTCTACACTCATAGAGAGGTGACCATTGCATTACATTGTTTTTTGTACAGTGTTGGTTGATTTTTGTGATATACAAGATGCAATATCAGGTACATGATTAGTCCAAACATTGAATAGGCTTTACACATGTGGTATACTCGGGAGGAGTAACACAATGTGATTTGTGGTATAATTCTAAGTATGCCTATGCCGTGTGTTAGAAATATCTTTATAATTGACAACTTTGTATAAAAAAAAATATATATATATATATATATACATTTTTATTTTCTTTCCATATTTTCCAAAAGCTTGTGACTAAAACTGACATTTTCAAAAGATGTACTATGCCTCTTATGAAATACCTTGGGGTGTTTGCTTTCCAAAATTGTTCATTTTGTGGGTGTATCCACTATCCTAGTGTACGCAGGTACTGAAGTATTACTGTGCTGGTTGTGCTCATTATTTTCTGGGTTAAAGTGGTTTTAAATGCTGAAGGTTTTTTACCTTCATGCATCCCCCCCCCCCCCCACAGCACACCAAATCCTTTCCTGAGCTCCCTCCAATCCAGCAATGTTCACGATAGCAGCGGCTGTCCTGGGACTCTCCCTCCTCATTGGCTGAGACAGCAGTGGGAACCCATTGGCTGCCATTACTGTCAATCACAGCCAGGGAGCCAATGTGGAGAGAATGGGGGCAGGGCCGAGCTACGGCTTTATATGTCTTATGGATGCATAGAGCAGTGGCTCAGGAGCGAGTAAGCAGCGGTGCCCCCAGGGCAAGCAGCTTTCTCTGGGGGCAGTGCTCGAGGAGGAGGAGCCAGGAGTGCCAGCGGAGGGGGACCCAGAAAGAAGAGGATCAGAGCTGCTCTGTGCAAAACTACTGCACGGAGCAGGTAAGTATAACATGTTTGTTATTTTAAAAAAAATAAGCTTTAATACCACTTTAAATGTATTTTCTACTGGGTGAGCTGCACTGTTTAGTTAAAATACAACTGGAGGCAAAACATTATTTTTTTTAGTTTTGAACAGGAGTGTAGATGGATTAGAACACCTGCCAGTTTTTATTGCTGTCTGTGCCCCTGTTATAGAGATTCACCCTCTATATTTGTCCTGATTACCATTATCATTAAGGCTGGGCTCACACTATCTTCGCATGAGGCTCACAGCAGGGGTCCGGCGAGTCCCTGTTCTCCATTTCAGGGACGAATCAAGGCCAAATTTTTGCTTGAACTCGGCCCTGAAAAGGAGCCAAAGATGCACAGGACTCCCGTGCAAGCCGCTCCGGAGCCGCCACGGAGATGTGTGAACCGACTCCATAGAGAGCTGGTCAAAATCTCCTGTCATGCGAATCGGATACGGGGAACCCACATCCAATAAGCATAAGTGTAAACCCAGCCTGAAGGTAAAAGAAAATCCCACATTTTGGGTTGTCCCCAGAAAAGTAATAGAGGGGGAATTTTCCAATGGGGACACTAGTTCAAGGTCCCTTAATTTCCTCTCACTTCCTGTTTTGGCTGTTGAAACAGAAGTGAAGGGAAATCTGCCCAATGAGACAAAAAAAAAAAAAAAAAAAAAAAAAAATTAACAGGGGTTATGACCCTCCCTAACGATTTCCAAAATGAAAAAAAAAAGTTTTGCCTATAGTTCTACTTTAATGTTTCTCAGTAGAAGTAGTGCTGTTTGGTGGACAAGCTTTAGAGTGCTTGTAAATGATCCCCTTGTAAAACAACCCATTCAGTTTAAAATTGAAATGAAAGGTAAAACATTTGTGTATAGAAAAAAAAACATTATAAATAACCTTTTTTCCCCTTTTTTAGAAGTGATCACATTCCCTCTGTTCTCAGCTGCATAGTATGCTCTCCTGCCTAGTGTGGTCAGTTTTTTTTAATAGGAAAGCAGAGGGACTGACAGAAACACCAGGGATTTCACACAAAGGAAGCAATACAAAGAGAATAGGATACTTTTCCATACAAGTACATGGTACAGCAGGCACATATCCGGAATAAGGCATTTTGGGGTAGAAAACACTGTAACTTTGATAGCCAGGTTTTCATGGGCTTTTCTGAAGAGTGCCACCCCCTGCTGGACAAAACATATAAAAAGGGAGCTCTGTTTTGTTGGTTGTTCTCTGCATGAGAGGAGAAGGAGAAGGAGGAGGAGAGGAGAAGGAGAGTGCGTACTTTTACCACCCTAATTTTCTGAACTTTCACACAAGCTTATATATTCAGCACTTTGAACAGATGTAGTGAAGAGTAGATTGCAGATAGACAGATACAACTTATGTAGGAGGATTTTCTTTTTCATACATCATGGGACACATAGTTAGGCTAATATTCATTACCTACTGAGCTATGCTTCATCATCAGGTGAATAGACACTGGTAGACAAAGTCTTAGACAGGAAGTGATTCCCTATATAACCCCTCCCATACAGGAAGCACTTCAGTTTTTTACCAGTGTCTGCAAGGTGGATGGGCCCGTTTGTTTGAGCTCTCTAGTCCCAAAAACGAATGAATCAAGGGATTGACTGATCAGATCCATTCGAAACAGACTATATGCTTTGATAAATGGTACCTGAGCCTCACAAAGAAGACACAAGGATCCTGTGAGGTTTTGCCTGTAACGTGACCCCTGGGCGCTGGACCCTGTGTAGTGTAATCCTGGACACCACAGTGCTAAGGCATTCCTACAGGGTACTGTACAGGTCCAAGGGAATGGACCCTAAACATGAAAAAGGTACTCAGTCCTTGAAGGTCCTCAAGTGACAGGAACCAGCCATGGTGGGTGAAGATTGGGCTCTTCATTTCTAAAGCTGCCCTGCGCCTGGACGAGTAAATGAGTGCCCCCTTATTTACTTATTGTGGGTGCCCCAGTGATTGTAACAATCAGTCATGCTAGCTAGAGGCTGGACACCTGTGTGTGGTGACTACAGGGGGAAGTTTTGGGCTAGCTGTGGGTATTTACAGAGTACCTTTTTTATCTTGTTGTCTGGCTGTTTTTTACCTTAATGGTTGTCCGCGCAAGAGGGTGCGCCATTGCGCATGTTGATTTGCCATGGCGCACGAGCGATCGCATGATGCTTGGAAGTTTGTTGGCGGCCGTGGCGCACATGGTTTCACCACAGACGTTGTGCGCATACGGAGCCGCACATGCACCGTAGCCTAATTTGGGTGAGTGAAGATTTGCTTTATAGGCGAATACAGCCGCGCCCGTTCGCCAGGACCGGGCACGTGCGTGCGCACGCATGTGTGGAACGCTATGGCTCACAACCAGATTATTTAAGCTGTGTATGCCAAGCATGCGGTGCTGCCAGTGGACAGCTGTGGGACACAGAGCAGGCTCTGAACCGGGCATTTTCAGCGGTTCATTTCTCCTTACCCGGGTCACGTGAGTCACCAGGTGTTGCTTGGCAGGCTAAGGTGCTTAGCAGGATTGTTGCATAGGGGCTTGGTGAGCCCTATTAAAGGGGTCTCCCTTCTGAGGTATGTAAATACTAAACCCAGGTACTCCCTTTTTGTGGCTTGCAATGTCTTCAAAAAAGAGGAGCGGGACTAAAGCTGCAGGGAAGGGCACATCTATGTCGTCAGTAGCTCCTGAAGAGCCTAGTTGATACCCTAGTGTTGTATCCCCTGAAAGACCAGAGGCTTCCGGAGAATCTGAGCCACTGCGCCTGTCTGGTATTGTGTCTACAGCCAACTGTCCTCAGCACTACCCGAGTTAGAGCACAGGATTGCTGGGATGATTGCTTCCATCCCTGTCATGGTCCTGGTGGTGGAGTCTGGCGTGTGCAGGGAACAACCACTCTTGCACACCCAATTCAGGGACCCCTGGTAGAGCAGACAGGGAGTCCAAGAGTGTGGGATGGCACGAGGGCTGGATGGTCACTGGTGGTGGTGTGAAACTCCAGGTGGTCGCGCAGGTCAGAAGATTGGTTGTGCAGGCTGGGTCGGCAACTGGCTGGCTGTGGGGAACAAAAGGTCAGGCAAGAGAGTGGTCAAGTCCAAGCAAAGTTTGTTAACAGACTGGCAGCAGTGGTACAGAAGGATCAGACAATCGGATGGTCGTGGATAGCCGGGGTCGGTGAAGGCAGATAAACAGCAGGTCAGGTCAAGCCTGGTCAAACAGGAAACATGTACAGCCACAGGTACTGGAAACAGGAACAGAGCTGGGGCTTACAGGTACTCAGACGCTGTAGAATAGACAGCACTTGCTGACAGGTGCAGAGGGTTCAAATAGCAGCGCTTGGCGCTGCTTCTGATGCGTGCACGTGTGCGTGCGCGCATTCGTGCCCGCGAACATGCATAGGCGCTAAGGTCCAAAAAAATGCCGATTTTCTCCTAACAATCCCACAGGGTGGCCAGAAGCGTGACAGATCCCTCTCCCCTGAGTCTCCTAATTTGGAGCAGGAATGGGTTGAGGATGGGAAAGAGCTAGATGCTAAGGACTTAGGAAATGGCCTGGCAGATGAGTCTGCTTCTGAGGAATCTGGGTCAGAAGATGTCCAGTTGGTGTCAGCCTCTGAGACGCAGAGGCTTTTGATGCAGACTCTTACCGCAGTGGTTCGTTACCTCATGCAGAGGTTTCTGAGCCTCCCTTGTCCTCTTTGGGGTCCCTGAAGCCTCCTCAGGCTGCACAGGCTTTCACCCGCTGTTGGGACAGGCAGTGTATGCTGATTGGGAACATCCTGACAGGATTTTTGGTCCTCCTAAGAGGTTTTCCCTTTTATATCTCCTGAAGGAAAAGTTTGTTAGAAATGGAGCATGCCAGGTGTGGATGCAGCAGTCTCTTCCTTAAACAAGAACTTAACTTGTCCAGTGGATAATGCACAGGGCTTGAAAGACCCTGTTGACAAGAAACTGGAGTCATTATTAAAGGCTTCCTTTCTTTGGCCAGTTCAGCTTTTCAGCCAGCTGTCACAGCAATTGGAGTCTGTCAGTCCATAAAGGATCTGGTCAGACAGCCTGATAGGCCTAACCAGGAGGATGACTTTGCTGAAAATAGGGCTGATATTCCTCGAGCGCTGTGTTTTGCTGTAGATGCCTTAAAGGATTCTATACAGCAGGTTTCTCGTATGGCTTTCCTGTCTGTACACATACGCAGACTACTATGGCTAAAAAACTGGTTAGCCGAGCTTCCTTGTAAGAAGTTATTAGCAGGGTTCCCATTCCATGGGGGATGCTTGGTGATGATTTGGACAAATATATCCAAATTATTTCCGGAGGGAAGAACTCTCTACTTCCTGTGAAGAGAAGGACCAGGTTTCCTTCGTTTAAAACCTCAGGGACCGCATTCTTAAATGCCTCAGCGCCAAGGTAGTACCGCCAAAAACAGGGCACTAAAGCCAGGGCCAGAAGAAAGCCTGGGTGCAAAACTCTTCTAAACCCGGCACCAAGCCCTCCTTTTGAGGGGACGCCCCAACTCTATCGGGTGGTTGCTGCACTTTGCGGACATTTGGAGAACAGTGGTTCAGGACAAGTGGGTCACCTCGACAGTATCCCATGGTTACAAGCTGGAATTACGGAGGGTTCCTCCTCAGAGGTTTCTAAGATCCAGCGTTCCCTCGGTTCCTCCAAAGAGAAACTTATTGTTTCAGGCACTAGATCACTTAGTGCATAAAGGAGTAATTATACAGGTTCCTGGATCCGAAAGGGCGCAGGGTTCCATTCAAACCTGTTCACGGTTCAGAAACCAAATGGGGACACAAGGCCCATTTTGAATCTAAGATCCCTGAACCAGCATCTATTAATCCAGTCCTTCCGGATGGAGTCTGTCTGCTCAGTAGTAGCCTCACTCCAGATGGGAGACTTCTTAGCCTCTATCGATATCAAGGATGCGTATTTACACATACCTATCTTTCAACCTCATTAGAGGTTCCTGCGATTTGCAGTAGAGGAACGCCATTTCCAGTTTGTGGCACTGCCCTTTGGGCTTGCCACAGCACCCTGGATGTTTACAAAGATCCTAGCACCTGTACTGGATCTTTTAAGGGCCCAGGGGATCTTGGTGCTCGGAGGCTTGGAAGACCTCCTGCTCAGAGATCACTCAATATAGGCCCTGGAATACAGTGTAGCCTGCACAGTGCAGTATTTAGAAAGCTTGGGTTGGGTCATAAATACCAAAAAGTCAGCCTTGAGACCAGCTCAGAGTCTCAAGTATCTAGGTCCGATCCTAGATACGGTCCGGGCAAGGATCTGTGCCCTGAAGGATCAAGTGCATCTGATAAATGGCACCAGAAAACCCTCCATTCGGCTCTGTATGAGTCTTCTAAGAAGGATGTTGTCCTCCTTCGAGGCAGTGCCCTATGCCCAGTTCCATTCCAGGCCTATACAACAAGACATCTTGTCGGCTTGGAACAGGAGAGGGCAAGCCCTAGACTATCCCATGTTTTCATTTCCTCGGGCATGCTTAAGCCTAAGCTGGTGGTTGCAGGATCAGAACCTGCAAAAGAGAAGATCCTTCCTCCCGGTGTCTTGGAGAGTACCGACCACAGACCCCAGTCTCTCTGGCTGGGGAGCAACCCTAGAGGGGTTCATGGCTCAGGGGAGATGGTCAAGGATAGAACAGAGCCTGCCCATCAACATCCGGGAGTTGCGGGCAGTACGTCTGCCTCGTTCGGTGGAAGAGAGATGACTGCATTCCTTGGATATTGTCCGGGCAGTCAGAGTTTATTTGTCTAGAATGCTGCGATCCGAGGAGCAGACTCCTTTTTTTTTTACCAGCAGGACCCAAGAAGGGGCAGACAGCTTCCAAAGCTTCCATTGCCAATTGGGTCTGCCAGTTAGTCGTTCAGTCCTATGGTCTGAAACTTAATGCTCCTCCCTTCAGGATGAGGGCTCATTCTACCAGGGGTGTAGGAACCTCCTGGGCTTTTTGCCATCACGTATCTGTGGCTCAGATTTGTAAGGCTGCTACCTGGTCTTCAGTGCATACATTCACAAAATTTTATCAAGTGGATGTTTGAGCAGCTGAGGATTCGGGTTTCGGACGCAATGTAGTGCGGGCTGCTGTATAAAGTCTGATGGCCATTGTTTGGCAGGGTGCCTCCCTCCTCTCAAGGCTATTGCTCTGGGACGTCCCAGTAGGTAATGAATATTAGCCTAACTCTGTGTCCCGTGATGTATGAAAAGGAAAATAGACTTTTTTCTTCATACTTACCTGTGAAATCCTTTTCTTTGAATACATCACAGACACAGAGGTCCCTCCCCTCTTTTGAGAATCCAGTGCTTGCTACAAAACTGAAGTGCTTCCTGTATGGGAGGGGTTACTTTGTCTACCAGTGTCCATTCACCTGATGATGAAGTATAACCCAGTAGGTAATGAATATTAGCATAACTGTGTCCCATGATGTATTCAAAGAAAAGGATTTTACAGGTAAGTATGACAAAAAAATACTATTTTTTTCATCTCTATGCATCGCCTGAGAATAGTCGTTTCACTGGGTATATGTAAGTGTTTACAGCCACCTTAATCAAACATGTGTTGCGCCCCTACCCTAGAATAGGGTGGCAAATAAAATTAGTTATGCTGGGTGGTAGCCAGCCTGGTTAATTTTATAGTGTTAGAGATTAAATGGCTGCATTCTAGTTAATGTGGTTTCTCCCTTCTGTCAGTAGATGGTGCTGTTGCCTCTGACAGAGTGATGAGCTACATTATACTCAAATTATTGTTAAACATACTTTTCTCAGCCAATCAACTCGGTAGCGTTGTATGCTGGGAAAAGGTATTTAACTGGAAGAAGTCAGGTGATCTGGAATAGTCCTTCCCACCCAGCTCCGTCTGGGTGGTTGCATGTGAAACAGCTCCTGGCTGCTAGGCCTGAAACCTGAGGCCTATCCAGGAGGTATCCAGCTGCTAGGCTTGTCTGAGGCATATCCGAGTGTTCAGAGTCTATTGATGGAAGCCTGCCAAAGATATCAAAGTGATTCTGAGAGGGATGGAGTTCTGAGGACGCACCAGAGGGGGCTCTTCATGAGCAGGAGGCTATGAAGTGGCTGGGAGGACTTCAGGAGAGAACTCATTCAAGTGAATACATGTGTCTGAAGCAGTGAGTAAAGTTCAGTTACTAGAGGAGACAGCCTGTCCTTCAAGTACAGATGTGCTGGTTCAGCTTAAAGGCTCTTTTTTTCTCTGTACTGCTGTCTGCCTCACTTCACCTATTTTTGTCTAAGGGGTCTGCCTACCTATTGATTGCTACTAAGGGTGTCCTGTGCCCTATTCCCCTCTCTCCCATATTTCTCCTGTTGAGAAATAAACGTTCTTTTGTTTAAAGCATAAAAGTGACTAGCGCTCAACTTCTTTTTCATTGATCTCTCCCACCATGCCCAACACCCTACACCCTGAGGATTGTGTAACCCTCCCTACCTCTGAGAGTCACCATCGGGCTCCCGGAACATCAGAGCAGGTGTTACACATTTGCAAGAGAGAGTGCTCGCTTCTAAGTTGGAGTGCTGCCTCTAGGATGATTTCAGTGTCAGCAACCTCTGCCTGTAAATGCAGGCATTACCGAGTGCTACTTGTGAGGCCCCTTACTGGGTGAATTAAGCTCTGCCCACACTGGTGCTCCAGGGCCTCCACAAATGTGATAGGTAGTCAGTAAATTAGATGCATCATTTTTGCCCCAGAAAGCCTCAAGGTGCTCCTTGGATTATGGGCATCTGTATGTGGCTAGGCTGTGAAAAAGTCTCACACATGTGGTATCACCATACTCAGAAGGAGTAGCAGAATGCTATGACATCAGGCACATCAGGACTGATCAATTTTCAAATATATATGCTATAGTTTGCAGACTCTATAACGGGGGTCGGCAACCTGTCGATCGCGGGTTACCTGTTGACCGTGGTTGGGTAGGTGACCGGTAGACCAGGAACAGGTCTGTGCCCCCGACCCCTGCCTCCCATTGCTAGCTGCCGCCCTTTGCCCTCAGCCTCCTTCGCTGAGCTTTCGGTCCTTCTCTCTCCCTCCCCTCCTGTCTCGACCACTGATATCATCAGTGAACAGAGGAGACCGAGAGTCAGCACAGCTCAAGACGGAGGGCGGGGGGAGGAGTTGGCCAAGTTAACTTTTCTAGTTAACCTGTAGGTGATTGGTTGCTAGGTCCTAAGTAACCAATCACCAGCTTGTTAATATGAAAAGTCACTCGGCCAGCTCCTGCTCCCGCCCCCTGTCCAGAACTGTGCTGCTTCTTGGTCTTGTGTGCACAGGTAGGATGAAATGGAACACTGTAATGGCACAGAAGGGGGAGAGGACACCCCCATAGCAGTGTCTTCTACCACCCTTCACATCACCTCCCCCCAATCCCTGCTTTCTGAGGGCAACGCACTCCTGATCTCTGCATTCTGAGCGCAACACACTCCTGATCCCTGCATTCTGAGTGCAACGCACTCCTGATCCCTGCATTCTGAGTGCAACTCCTGATCCCTGCATTCTGAGCGCAACACACTCTTGATCCCTGCATTTTGAGCACAACGCACTTCTGATCCCTGCATTCTGAGCGTAAATGTCAAGGAAGGCAGGTCCACAGTGCAGTCGGAAGCTCACGGTGCATGTGCATGCAAACTCGCACATGGGCGCACGCGCATGCGCACTTGTGCATCAATGCGCGCACTCGCCACTAATGCTGGCGCCAGGCGGGCTATTTAAACAGGGCTTCTGTATGGACTCATTGCTGTTTGGTCTGCAGCTTCTGTGTATGTTCCGATTCTGTGTGTCCTCTGATCTTGATCCGGCTTACCTCTAACCTGTTACATATAGTTACATAGTCAGTGAGGCTGAAAAAAAGACACAAGTCCATCAAGTTCAACCTATGTGTGCGTTTTTATGTCAGTATTACATTTTATATCCCTCAATGTTGTGGTCCCTTAGGTGTGCATCTAATAGTTTTTTGAAATTATCTATACTCCCAGCAGAAACTACTGCTTGTGGAAGAGAATTACACATCCTCCCTGCTCTTACTGTAAAGAAACCTCTACGCATTTTAAGGTCAAAACGCTTTTCTTCTATTTTTAATTAATGGCCGCGTGTCTTTTTGTATTCCCTTGCACTGAATAGTTTCGTCCCTATTGTGGGGTTACCCGTACAGTATTTGTACATTGAAATCATATCCCCTCTCAAGCGTCTCTTCTCCAGAGAGAATAAGTTCAGTGCTTGTAATCTTTCCTCATAACTAAGGTCCTCCAATCCCTTAATTAGCTTTGTTGCCCTTCTCTGAACCCTTTCCAATACCAGGACATCCTTCCTGAGGACTGGTGCCCAGAATTGGACGGCATATTCCAGGAGTGGCCTCACCAGAGACTTGTATAGTGGGAGAATTATTGATTTATCCCTGGCGTGGATCCCTTTCTTGATGCATGCCAGTACTTTGCTAGCTTTGCTTGCAGCAGCTTGGCATTGCATGCCACTGCTGAGCCTGTTCTCTACTAGGACCCCTAGGTTTTTTTCCATCCTAGATTCCCGCTCTCCCCCTAGTGAGTAGTTTGCATTTGTTTTTGGTACCCAAATGCATTATCTTACATTTTTCTACGTTAAATCTCATTTGCCACTTGTCTGCCCACCCCATTAATTTATTCAGATCTTCTTGAAAGGCTTCCACATCCTGTGGAGAATTTATTGCCCTGCTTAGCTTGGTATCGTCCACAAATATTGAGATTGAGCTGGTCACCCCATACTCCAAATCTTTTATGAATAAATTGAATAGGATCGGTCCTTGGACAGAACCTTGGGGAACCCCACTTTCTACACCAGACCATTCTGAGTATTCCCTATTTATCCCCACCCTCTGGACTCGCCCCTGTAGCCAGTTTTAAATGCAGGTGCTCACTCTTTGGTCCATGTTGAGGGATCTTAGTTTGTACAGTAAACATTTATGTGGAACTGTATCTTTTTTTGCAAAATCCAGGTACACCACGTCTACAGACCTTCCTTTATCTAGTTGGCAGCTTACCTCCTCATAGAAGGTTAATCGATTGGTCTGGCAAGAACGATTCTTCATGAACCCATGTTGATTACTGCTAATGACACTGTTCTCGTTACAATAATCTTGTATATAATCCCTTATTATTCCCCCCAAGAGCTTGCAAATTATTAATGTTAAGCTAACTGGTCTGTAGTTCCCAGGGATATATCTTGGTCCTTTTTTATATATAGGTACTACATTGGCTTTCTTCCAATCAGCTGGTATCATACCAGTCAGAAAACTGCTCTTAAAGATTAGGTACAAGGGTCTGGCAATAACTTGGCTCAGTTCTTTAAGGACCCTCGGGTGTAAGCCATCTGGGCCCGGTGACTGATTGGTGTTCAGTTTTTCAAGCCTATTCCTGATTTTATCCTCAGTCAGCCATGAGGGTGCTTCCTGTGATGTGTTGTGAGGACCAGCATTGTAGTTCTGAATGATTGAGCCCCCCATTTCCCTTGTGAATACTGAGGAGAAAACACCTTTGCCATTTCTCCATCCTTTGTAACCAGATTTCATTCCTCATTCTTTATGGGGCCAATATGATCTGATCTCCCTCTCTTGCTGTTTATATACTTAAAGAATTTCTTGGGATTCCTTTTACTCTCCTCAGCTATATGTCTTTCATGTTCTACCTTAGCTGCTCTGATTGCACCTTTGCATTCCTTTTTGCGTGTTTTATAAATGTGAAAATCTGACTGAGACCCCTCCGCCTTGTATTTTTTGAAGGCCTTCTCCTTTGCTTTTATGTGTGCCTTTATGTCGGAGTTAAGCCATCCTGGTCTTTGATTAGCTCTTTTAAATTTATTTCCTGTTGGGATACACTGGCTAATACCTAAGCATAACACACTCCTGAACCCTACATTCTGAGCGTAACACACTCCTGATACCTGCATTCTCAGTGTAACACACTCCTGATCCCTGCATTCTGAGCTTAACACACTCCTGAACCCTGCATCCTGAGCGTAAAACACTCTCCTGATCCCTGCATGCTAAGCATAACACACTCCTTAACCCTGCATTCTGAGCGTAACACACTCCTGATCCCTGCATTCTGAGCATAATATACTCCTGAACCCCGCATTCTGAGCATAATGCACTCCTAAACCCTGCATTCTGAGGGAAACCCACTCCTTAACCCTACATTCTGAGGGTAACGCACTCCTGAATCCTGCATTCTGAGCGTAATCCACTCCTTAACCCTGCATTCTGAGCGTAACACACTCCTGATCCCTGCATTCTGTGCGTAGCACACTTCTGATCCCTACATTCTGAGCATAACACACTCCTGAACCCTGCATGCTTGGCGTAACACACACCTGATCCTTACATTCTGAGCGCAACACACTCCTGAACCCTGCATTCTGAGGGTAACCCACTCCTGAACCCTGCATTCTGAGCATAACCCACTCCTTAACCCTGCATTCTGTGCGTAAAACACTCTCCTGATCCCGGAATTCTGAGCGCAACACACTCCTGATCCCTGCATTCTGAGTGCAACACACTCTTGATCCCTGCATTCTAAGCATAGCACACTCCTGAACCCTGCTTTCTGAGCGTAACACACTCCTGATACCTGCATTCTGAGTGTAACACACTCCTGATCCCAGCATTCTGAGCTTAACACACTCCTGTACCCTGCATCCAGAGCGTAAAACACTCTCCCGATCCCTGCCTTTTAAGCTTAACACACTCCTTAACCCTGCATTCTGAGCGTAATGCACTCCTGAACCCTGCATTCTGAGGGTAACACACTCCTGATCCCTGCATTCTGAGCATAATATACTCCTGAACCCCGCATTCTGAGCGTAATGCACTCCTAAACCCTGCATTCTGAGGGAAACCCACTCCTTAACCCTACATTCTGAGTGTAACACACTCCTGAATCCTGCATTCTGAGCGTAATCCACTCCTTAACCCTGCATTCTGAGTGTAATGCGCTCCTGAACCCTGCATTCTGAGCGTAACACTCTTCTGATCCCTGCATTCTGAGCATAACACACTCCTGAACCCTGCATCCTTGGCGTAACACACTCCTGAACCCTGCATTCTGAGCGCAACACACTCCTGATCCCTGCATTCTGAACATAACGCACTTCTGAACCCAGCATTCTGAGCGCAACGCACTCCTGAACCCTGCCTTCTGAGGGTAACCCACTCCTGGACCCTGCATTCTGAGCATAACTCACGCCTTAACCCTGCATTCTGAGCGTAAAACAGTCTCCTGATCCCGGAATTCAGAGCGCAACACACTCCTGAACCCTGCATTCTGAGCGTAACACACTCCTGAACCCTGCATTCTGAGCGTGACGCACTACTTAACCCTGCATTCTGAGTGTAACGCACTCCTGAACCCTGCATTCTGAGTGTAACGCACTCCTGAACCCTGCATTCTGAGCATAACGCACTCCTGATCCCTGCATTCTGAGCGTAACACACTTCTGATCGCTGAATTCTGAGCATAACACACTCCTGAACCCTGCATCATTGGTGTAACACACTCCTGAACCCTACATTCTGAGAGCGCAATGCACTCCTGAACCCTGCATTCTGAGGGTAACCCACTCCTGAACCCTGCATTCTGAGCATAACCCACTCCTTAACCCTGCATTCTGTGCGTAAAACACTCTCCTGATCCCGGAATTCTGAGCGCAACACACTCCCGATCCCTGCATTCTGAGTGCAACACACTCCTGAGCTCTGCATTATAAGCATAGCACACTCCTGAACCCTGCATTCTGAGCGTAACACACCCCTGATCCCTTCTGATCTTAACACACTCCTGAACCCTGCATCCTGAGCATAAACCACTCTCCTGATCCCTGCATTCTGAATGCAACACACTCTTGATCCCTGCATTCTAAGCATAACACACTCCTTAACCCTGCATTCTGAGCATAACGCACTCCTGAACCCTGCATTCTGAGGGTAACACACTCATGATCCCTGCATTCTGAGTGTAATGTACTCCGGAACCCCACATTCTGAGTGTAATGCACTCCTAAACCCTGCATTCTGAGGGTAACCCACTCCTTAACCCTGCATTCTGAGGGTAATGCACTCCTGAACCCTGCATTCTGAGCATAATCCACTCCTTAACCCTGCATTCTGAGTGTAACGCACTCCTGAACCCTGCATTCTGAGCGTAACGCACTCCTGAACCCTGCATTCTGAGCGTAACGCACTCCTGATCCCTGCATTCTGTGCGTAGCACACTTCTGATCCCTACATTCTGAACATAACACACTCCTGAACCCTGCATGCTTGGCGTAACACACACCTGATCCTTGCATTCTGAGCGCAACACACTCCTGAACCCTGCATTCTGAGGGTAACCCACTCCTGAACCCTGCATTATGAGCATAACCCACTCCTTAACCCTGCATTCTGTGCGTAAAACACTCTCCTGATCCCAGAATTCTGAGCGTAACACACCCCTGATCCCTGCATTCTGAGCTTAACACACTCCTGATCCCTGCATCCTGAGCATAAAACACTCTCCTGATCCCTGCATTTGGAATGCAACACACTCTTGATCCCTGCATTCTAAGCATAACACACTCCTTAACCCTGCATTCTGAGCGTAACGCCCTCCTGAACCCTGCGTTCTGAGGGTAACACACTCATGATCCCTGCATTCTGAGTGTAATGTACTCCGGAATCCCGCATTCTGAGTGTAATGCACTCCTAAACCCTGCATTCTGAGAGTAACCCACTCCTGAACCCTGCATTCTTAGGGTAATCCACTCCTTAACCCTGCATTCTGAGTGTAATGCACTCCTGAACCCTGCATTCTGAGCGTAACGCACTCCTGATCCCTGCATTCTGTGCGTAGCACACTTCTGATCCCTACATTCTGAGCATAACACACTCCTGAACCCTGCATGCTTGGCATAACACACACCTGATCCTTGCATTCTGAGCGCAACACACTCCTGATTCCTGCATTCTGAGGGTAACCCGCTCCTGAACCCTGCATTCTGAGCATAACCCACTCCTTAACCCTGCATTCTGAGTGTAAAATACTCTCCTGATCCCGGAATTCTGAGCGCAACACACTCCTGATCCCTGCATTCTGAGCGTAACACACTCCTGATCCCTGCATTCTGAGCTTAACACACTCCTGAACCCTGCATCCTGAGCGTAAAACACTCTCCTTATGCCGGCATTCTGAGCGCAACACACTCCTGATCCCTGCATTCTGAGTGCAACACACTCTTGATCCCTGCATTCTAAGCATAACACACTCCTGAACCCTGCATTCTGAGCATAACGCACTCCTGAACCCTGCATTCTGAGGGTAACACACTCCTGATCCCTGCATTCTGAGCATAATGTACTCCTGAACCCCGCATTCTGAGCGCAATGCACTCCTGAACCCTGCATTCTGAGGGTAACCCACTCCTTAACACTGCATTCTGAGGGTAACACACTCCTGAACCTTGCATTCTGAGGGTAACCCACTCCTGAACCCTGCATTCTGAGCATAACCCACTCCTTAACCCTGCATTCTGTGCGTAAAACACTCTCCTGATCCCAGAATTCTGAGAGCAACACACTCCTGATCCCTGCATTCTGAGTGCAACACACTCTTGATCCCTGCATTCTAAGCATAGCACACTCCTGAACCCTGCATTCTGAGCGTAACACACCCCTGATCCCTGCATTCTGAGCTTAACACACTCCTGATCCCTGCATCCTGAGCATAAAACACTCTCCTGATCCCTGCATTCGGAATGCAACACACTCTTGATCCCTGCATTCTAAGCATAACACACTCCTTAACCCTGCATTCTGAGCGTAACGCCCTCCTGAACCCTTCGTTCTGAGGGTAACACACTCATGATCCCTGCATTCTGAGTGTAATGTACTCCGAAACCCCGCATTCTGAGTGTAATGCACTCCTAAACCCTGCATTCTGAGGGTAACCCACTCCTGAACCCTGCATTCTTAGAGTAATCCACTCCTTAACCCTGCATTCTGAGTGTAACACACTCCTGAACCCTGCATTCTGAGCGTAACGCACTCCTGATCCCTGCATTCTGTGCGTAGCACACTTCTGATCCCTACATTCTGAGCATAACACACTCCTGAACCCTGCATGCTTGGCGTAACACACACCTGATCCTTGCATTCTGAGCGCAACACACTCCTGATCCCTGCATTCTGAGGGTAACCCGCTCCTGAACCCTGCATTCTGAGCATAACCCACTCCTTAACCCTGCATTCTGAGTGTAAAATACTCTCCTGATCCCGGAATTCTAAGCGCAACACACTCCTGATCCCTGCATTCTGAGCGTAACACACTCCTGATCCCTGCATTCTGAGCTTAACACACTCCTGAACCCTGCATCCTGAGCGTAAAACACTCTCCTTATGCCGGCATTCTGAGCGCAACACACTCCTGATCCCTGCATTCTGAGTGCAACACACTCTTGATCCCTGCATTCTAAGCATAACACACTCCTGAACCCTGCATTCTGAGCATAACGCACTCCTGAACCCTGCATTCTGAGGGTAACACACTCCTGATCCCTGCATTCTGAGCATAATGTACTCCTGAACCCCGCATTCTGAGCGCAATGCACTCCTGAACCCTGCATTCTGAGGGTAACCCACTCCTTAACACTGCATTCTGAGGGTAACACACTCCTGAACCTTGCATTCTGAGTGTAACCCACTCCTTAACCCTGCATTCTGAATGTAACGCACTCCTGAACCCTGCATTCTGAGAGTAACACACTCCTGATCCCTGCATTCTGAGCGTAACGCTCTACTGATCCCTGCATTCTGAGTATAACACACTCCTGAACCCTGCATCCTTGGCGTAACAGACTCCTGATCCCTGCATTCTGAGCGTAACGCACTCCTGAACCCTGTATTCTGTGCATAATGCACTCCTGAACCCTGCATTATGAGGGTAACCCACTCCTGAACACTGCATTCTGAGGGTAACACACTCCTGAACCCTGCCTTCTGAGCATAACGCACTCTTGAACCCTGCATTCTGAGCGTAGCACACTACCAAACCCTGCACTCTCTTGTAATACTCTTTTTTATGTCCACTGCTTTTGCGATCTACATTTTGGGGTTAACAATGTATTATCACCCGCAGTAGATCACCAAAGGCAGTGCGTTTTGAACACGGTGCAGAAAACACATACAGTTTTGCTCATAAGTTCACATACCCTGGCAGAATTTATGATTACTTGGCCATTTTTCAAAGAATATGAATGATAACACAAAATCATTTCTTTCACTCAGGGTTAGCTTTTGGCTGAAGCCATTTATTATCAATCAACCATATTCACTATTTTTAAATCATAATGACAACAGAAACTACCTAAATGACCCTGATCAAAGGTTTACATATCCTGGTGATTTTGGCCTGATAACATGCACACAAGTTGACACAAAGGGGTTTGAATGGCTATAAAAGGTAACGATCCTCACCTGTGATCTGTTTGCTTGTAATTAGTGTGTGTGTATAAAAGGTCAACGAGTTTCTGGACTCTTGACAGACCCTTGCATCTTTCATCCAGTGCTGCACTGACATTTCTGGATTCTGAGTCATGGGGAAAGCAAAAGAATTGCCAAAGAATCTGCGGGAAAAGGTAGTTGAACTGTATAAAACAAGAAAATGATATAAAAAGATATCCAAGGAATTGAGAAGGACACTCAGCAGTGTTCAAACTCTAATCAAGAAGTGGAAAATGGGGGGCTCTGTTGAAACCAAACAATGGTCAGGTAGACCAACTAATATTTCAGCCACAAATTCCAGGAAAATTGTTCGGGATGCAAAGAAAAACCCACAAATAACTTCAGGACTCTCTGAAAACGTGGTGTGGCTGTTTCAAGATGCACAATAAGGAGGCACCTGAAAAAAGATGGGCTGCATGGTCGAGTCGCCAGAAGAAAGCCATTACTAAGAAAATGCCACAAAGTATCCCGCTTACAATACACCAAACAGCACAGAGACCAGCCTCAAACCTTCTGGCACAAAGTAATTTGGAGTGATGAGACCAAAATTGAGCTGTCACAACTCCAGGGGTCTGATGACAGGTGCGTACCACTGGAGTACGAATCGCACCAAGGGTAGTGTAGCGCAGCACAAGGTTGTGGACCTATGGCTGACTGCTGCTAAGTAGTACCAGCTGATGCGGTGAGAGGGCCCCCTAGAGCATGGACACTGAAACACAGGGAGGTAGTGCATCGGTTTCCCCAGGGCGCGGAATCTAAGAGCCAGTGGGTGATCACCAGAGCCTCTAGTGGTGAGGATGGATTTGGCTGCAACTGGATCCAGGTGGCGGCCCCCGGAGTCCCCTATCTCATGCTCGGGCTGGCTACAGGTGGTAGAGGGGAAGCAGAAGCACAGGAATAGCAAGAATAGTCAGAGGGATAGTGAAGGGTCAGGGCTACAAGCAGACAGGAGAAACCAAGAACAAGCTGAAGATTGAGGTATCAGGCAGGAAGGGATAGTCACTAGATACTTTGTCAGAAAGGCCATATAAAAGGTTGCAACTAAGGCCTCATTATTCCAGCTAAGCTCAGCAGACAGTGTACGAAAATAAAGCGCATATTGTCCTACAGAAGCAGACTCTTGACGAACAAGTAAAAGGACGCTGGCCGCCGAGGAGACACAACCTGGTTCCTCAAAGATATCCCGAAAGAGTTTCAAGAAGCTAGACAGGCTAGAAACCCCTGGATCATTATTCTCCCAGAAGGGGGCTGCCCAGGCTAACGCCTCGCCAGACAGGAGAGATATAATATAGGCTACCTTTGTCCGATCGGACAGGTAGTTTTGGGGCTGGAGCTCAAAATGAATGGTGTACTGGCTAAGGAACCCCCTGCAGGCCTTGGAGTCCCCAGAGTATCGGGACGGAGCTGGTAAATGCAAGGTGTTTGTGGCTGCGACTGTGACCGGAATAGGTGTGGCTGCCGTAGCAGTTGAGGTTGTTGCACCGGAGGTCCTAAGGAGGCCTGAAGTTGTTCAAAGTGGGAGGCTAAATCCTGGAGGAATCGCATCACCTGGGTCTGATTAGATTCCTGGGTCTCGAGTCTGCACTGCAGCAGATTATCTGTGGGTAGCGGCACATCAGCCGGGTCCATGCCTGATCAAACTGTCACAACTCCAGGGGTATGGTGACAGGTGCGTACCACTGGAGTGCGAATCGCACCAAGGGTAGTATAGCGCACCACAAGGTTGTGGACCTATGGCTGACTGCTGCTAAGTAGTACCAGCTGATATGGGGAGAGGGCCCCCTAGAGCACGGACACTGAAACACAGGGAGCTAGTGTTTCGTTTTCTCCCAGGGCGCGGAATCTAAGAGCCAGTGGGTGTTCACCAGAGCCTCTAGTGGTGAGGATGGATTTGGCTGCAACTGGATCCAGGTGGCGGCCCCTGGAGTCCCATAGCTCACGCTCGGGCTGGCTACAGGTGGTAGAGGGGAAGCAGCAGCACAGGAATAGCAAGAATAGTCAGAGAGATAGAGAAGGGTCAGGGCTACAAGCAGACAGGAGAAACTGAGAACAAGCCGAAGATCGAGGTATCAGGCATGAAGGGATAGTCAGACAAGCCAAAGGTCAGAACACAGATAAGATTTAGAGCAAACGAGGGAGACAACCACACACAAGCTAAACATGGACAAACGTTGATCAGCCATGCAAGCTTGCACTGCCAGGTGTATATATCCTGTTCCCAATTAAGGCCTGGGGTGGAGACCATCTGAGGAGGGCCTACTAAAGCACACAGGTGAGGGAGGCCCGGCCTTTAACTGGACACATGCAGCAAAGGTAGGCAACAGATAAGACATGAATGTTTGCTGTGGTTTCATGGCAGAATGTTTACTGGTTTCATGACATGAGCTTTTTGGCCACAACCATAAATGCTTCATTTGGAGAGGAGTCAACAAGGCCTGTGAAACACAGAGGTGGATCGCTGATGTTTTAGGGATGTGTGAGCTGCAAAGGCACAGGAAATTTGGTCAAAATTGATGGCAAGATGAATGCCATATGTTATCAAAAAATACTGGAGGAACATTTACATTCATCAGCCAGGAAGCTGCGCATGGGACGTACTTGGACATTCCAACATGACAATGATTCATAACACAAGGCCAAGTCGACCTGTCATTGGCTACAGCAGAATAAAGTGAAGGTTCTGGAGTGGCCATCTCAGTCTCCTGACCTCAATTTCATTGAGCCACTCTGGGGAGATCTCCAACGTGCAGTTCATGCTAGACAGACCAAGAATTTACAGGTACTGGAGGCTTTTTGCCAAGAGGAATGGGCAGCTTTAGCATCTGAGTAGATAAAGAGCCTCATCCACAAATACCACAAAAGACTTCAAGCTGTCATTGATGTTAAAGGATAATACCATAAAATACAGGGTATTAAGAACTGGGGTATGTAAACTTTTGATCAGGGTCATCTGGGTCGTTTCTGTTGTCATTGATTGATAATAAATGGCTTCAGTCAAACACTAACCATGAGTGAAAGAAAAGTTTTTGTGTTCTCATTCATATTCTATGAAAAATGGACAAGAAATCATAAATTCTGCCAGGGTATGTAAACTTATGAGCACAACTGGATGGAGCATGCCTTTCTGGTATCGCGCTGTGGTGTGTACCAGCCCTAAAACAGGACACTGCCTGGTGATCTTTGACTTCATCAGTGTTGTTCAAGTAGATATCTATTTCTCTAAGGTTGCCTACCCCTGCTCTATAACTTTTACAAAGACTGAATAATATATACGTATTTTTTTTTTTCACCAAAGTAGCAAGGTTCTTTTGACCTACATTTATGAAGAAATATTGCTTATTTGAAAGGTTTTACAAGAGAAACTCCTTTATATTATGAAAAGAAAAAAACCCAGTGGTGATTAAATACCACCCAAAGAAAGTTGCATCTGTCTAAAAAAAATCATAAAAATGTTATTTAGGTATAGCGTTGTATGATGAGTAATTGTCATTCAAAGTGTGACAGCGCTAAAAATTGAAAAATGTCTTGGAACTGGAAGGGGGTTAACATGTTGGTCTTCAAGCGGCTAATCTATGGAAGGATTAGTACAGCTTCTATGAATAGAAGAGAAGGGAGGAAAGGGTGGGCATAGACAGTCTGTCTCAGCTTTACTTGTTCTATTAACCCCTGCAGCACTGGAGAGTTACAGTGGTGGGGGGTTATCAAAGGAGGTAGATTTCTACTAAACCAGCAGACAGCAGCACAAGGGACACAGGTTGTGTTGAAGGTAAGTAATATCCCTTGTGATTTTTTTTTTAACCTTAGGTTTTAAAGATAAAATAGAACGCATCTCAGACACTTCCCCCCTGGAAGTCTTTGATCAAAACGATTAGGCTTAAAAGTAATGTATTAAACACATGAAGGGCACTTGTAAAAATATGTACCCTAGATAGTCAGCATACATTGAAATTAAACAACAGTGACAAAGTTTCCTAGTAACTATATGTGGTTAATACCTGTAATGATAGTTTTACATAGTATGTTCATTTCTGTTTTTTCCATTTCAATCATTTTTATTATTAAACAATGCAAAGAGAATTGTAGGGATCCGCTGCTCCCTACTGTCAGCTGATAGTATCACACTGTAATGTACAAATATGTCTGCCACTTGATTCGGGGATTTTTGGGAATGAGGAAATGGAGAGAGAATGTCTCAGCCACATGTCCTATCTATGCTATCAATACCAGATCAGAAGAGACAATTATACAAGTATTTCTACTGTATCTTTTAATAGTTTAATTGCAGCTGCCCATAACTTCTTAAATGTATTGCTAAATCCTCGTGACAGAGTAATTCTTTCCTATTACTATCTCACATGCACAGTGCCAGATAACTAGGACTGTGTTCCAGGCTGGTTGGGTAATGGCTGGAGGGTCTCCTCATCATTGAAGTTTTTGTCTTCAGATCTCCAACACAAAGACAAATGCCTCATCACCCTCAGCAGCCCCTTCAACCGGACTTGGCTGTTACATTCATCTCATAGTATCTCTGTAAATAACTATATATACCCAAGTTTATGTGCACAATTCCACCAGTACTCCTCGGCTTGGACAGGGGAGGGAGGAGGAGGGGGAGATCAGAGTGTCATCCCAGGCAGGACATCTGCCTCCTAAGGTAAGGAGGCCTTCTGCTTTCCCATCCATCTCCAGCACACGGTGGGGATTTGCTGGTGTTCCTTGCCTTCATGTCCGTCTCCCACTTTTCCTGCCGAGGGGGGGTGGTGTTAGAAGAAGAGTGTGCGGAGGGTTAATTGCAGTTGGGTGTTTCCTCTAATTCTTGGATGGGCAGCTCTATTTAAACTTCCTGCTTCCTGTAGGCAAGTGCTGTCCGTTCTACAGCGTTACTGTGTTCCTGAGCTACCCGTTCTGAGCTTCCTGATTACCTGTGACCTGGCCTGAGCCCACGTCTGCTTGAACGCTGCCTGCACCGACCCCCAGCTTGTCTACGACCATCCGACTGCCTGTTCCTTCTGTACCTCACCTGCCTGCCTGTTAACGACCCTGCCTGCACCCGACCATCCGACTGCCTGTTCCTTCTGTACCTCACCTGCCTGCCTGTTAACGACCCTGCCTGCACCCGACC
>BLSH010080519.1:898582-920573 GCA_018402905.1 Glandirana rugosa
TCATGGGCTCATGGACAGTGGTCTGGTAGTCTCATGGGCACATGAACAGTGGTCGGGTAGTCTCATGGGCTCATGGACAGTAGTTGGGTAGTCTCATGGGTTCATGGAAAGTTTTCAGGTATTCTCATGGGTTGATGACAGGTACTCGGGTACTGTGATGGGCTGGTGACAGGTACTCGGGTACGGTGAAGGGCTGGTGACAGGTACTCGTGTACTCTGATGGGCTGGTTACAGGTACTTGGGTACTCTGATGGGTTGATGACAGGTACTCGGGTACTCTGATGGGCTGGTGACAAGTACACGGGTACTCTGATGGTCTGGTGACAGGTACTCGGGTACTTTGATGGGTTGATGATGGGTACTGTGATGGACTGGTGACAGGTACTCGGGTACTCTGATGGCAGGTACTCGGGTACTCTGATGGGCAGGTGACAGGTACTCGGGTACTCTGATGGGCAGGTTACAGGTACTTGGGTACTCTGATGGACAGGTGACAGGTACTCGGGTACTCTCATGGGCAAGTGACAGGTACTCTGATGGGCAGGTGACAGGTACTCGGGTACTCTGATGGGTTGATGACGGGTACTGTGATGGACTGGTGACAGGTACTCGGGTACTCTGATGGTCTGGTGACAGGTACTCGGGTACTCTGATGGGCAGGTGACAGGTACTCGGGTACTCTGATGGGCAGGTGACAGGTACTTGGGTACTCTGATGGACAGGTTACAGGTACTTGGGTACTCTGATGGACAGGTGACAGGTACTCGGGTACTCTGATGGGCAAGTGACAGGTACTCTGATGGTCAGGTGACAGGTATTCGGGTACTCTGATGGGTTGATGACGGGTACTCTGATGGACTGGTGACAGGTACTCGGGTACTCTGATGGTCCACTTAGGATGGGGAGTGCACCTTGCCGACGTATATTTATTATACACCGGTAAGGAAGTGGTTAAGTATGGGGCTGACTAGTAGGCTTGTGCGATTCGTTTCGTAACGAATCGAAATTCGTCCAAATTTTATGACTTTCGGACATTCGGATGCATCCGAGTATCTGAAAAAAAATTACGAATATAACCGAATATATATCCGAAATTATATCATAAATAGCGAATGGTTTCGGTATAATTCATTGTTGCATTAACACATTAACGAAATTGTTAATGCGTTAACGCATCAATGAATTTGTCTAGCATTAACGCATCAACAAATTCGTCTATGCGTTAATGCATCAACGAATTATGCCAAAACCAGTCATCAGGCTATAGGCCCCAGTGTCGAAAACAAAAGTATAATACGATATTTCGAATCTTTACAAACAGCCGTGATGTATTTCCAAATGTACGAATCCATTCGAAGCACATTAGGCAGCGCCGGTTTGAGAGCGTGTCGAAAACACAACTAAAGCTTTATAACAGTTACGAATAACAAGTAACCACTATGTATTTACGAAAGTACGAATACATTCGAATCACGTTAGCAACACGAAAAAGGTAATCTTACAAAAGGACGAATTAGAAAATTACTAGTTGTGTCCACCAGAATCAACGTAAGTACGAATTTGAAATCAACAAAAAATAAGGCTTTCAGAAATACGAATAATTCCGATTAAAAAAAAAATGTCACTTACAAAATTACGAATTAGTCTTATCATGAAAAATGCTGTATCAAGAAATTACGAATTGTTACGAATCAACGGTACCGAATAAAAAACGAAACAAAACATAACAAATTTTTCTGCTGTGCACAAGTCTACTGACTAGTGCATGTTTTAGAGATTTGGGGAAGATGCCAGAAGAGAGGTAGAGATTGAAGGTGTGGATTAGAGACTGTAGAATAGAGCCAGAGGGTGAACGTAGCATTTGCGAGGGAACAGAATCCAGAGGGCAGGTGGTTAGCTGTATGTTAGCAAGTAGTTTAGCAACCTTGTCTATAGTGGTGGGGTTGAATGAGTAAAGTAATGATTGTAGCTGTGGGCATGAAGTGTAACGCATGGAGGGTATCTGAACAGCAGAGATCTCCTCAAGAATTGTGTCAATTGTGGGAGATTAGCTTGCGGGGATCACTTTTCAGAGGAAAATATTCAGCATGGAGGTCATTTTCTTTAAAATCTGGTGGCTTGCCAGGTTTATTATCACAGGTTTGCAAGATCAAAACACATAATGAAACAGAAACAAAAACCTTGCCGTAGGACGCTAAACTAGACAATTGGGTTCCTCTCTATACAGTGTGGGGTTGTCCCCTACACCCACAAAACAAAAGTACAGTGCAAACCTTGATCTTTGAGTCCAAATTATGACACAGAGCTCACTCAGCTTTCTCCCTCTGAGATCCAGGATATAGCTCCCCTCTGCTTTCTTCCCTGGTCATTAAATGCAGGTGGAGAGGGGTTTGAGTGGACCAGAAAGTCTGGGCCAGAGCCAGCTCTGCCACGGTGGCTGGCAAAACCCGGGTCGGACTCTCACTAGTCGCCTCATAGTCTGCATACAACCCAGGCCTCTGGGTTATTCTCTCCCTGGTTTTCTCCATACCCAGATGCCCCCCATTACATGCCCATGGGCCAGATCTAGCACCATCCTGTGGAAGGGTTTGGGAACCTCTATCTGTTCGAACTTGTCCTCCCTGCGTTTCACCACCTGATACAACAAATTATTTTTAAGCCCCATCACCTGCACGTTTTCTCTGGCTCTAAGGAGAGTGACATCCTGTAGTTGTTCTGCACAGAAGTCCTCTCTCCGGACCTCTAAATTAGGTACTACATTCGGTTCACTCTCACCGTTAGGGTCAGAGACATTGTCTGGGTCATTAGCCCACCGCTGTGAGCTATCTTCCAGCTTCTCCGGCTTCCCAGCCAGTACAGGAAAAGGAAGAGGGTTTCCTCCCTCCTCGGTCCTCCCACCAGTCTCTCCTTACCTTTGGCAAAACGAGTCTGGCGAGAGATCCCGTGCTTCCGCAGCAGGGGGAGCTCTATCCTCCAGACTACCTGAGCCTTCCCATAACCTCCAAAAATGGGTAAAATCCCTGCCCATTAGGGCGTCATAAAGTAGTGAAGGTACCCCCCCACTGAATAAGTCACACTACCACAAGGGGTGTCAATCTCAACCACCACTGTCTGGTAGTCACGGGTGTCCCCATGAATGCAAATGATTCCGACAGTACTAGGGTGTAACCTTGCAGGATTTACACAATTGCTTTTTACCAATATTACCACACTACCCGAGTCAAGCAGTGCAGTGACTAGTCTCCCATCAACAAAAATCACACACATTTGCTTCTCCATTAGACTTGAAAATGATGCTGTATATGCGACCTGTGCAAAAAGAGAAAGGTGTCTATTCACATAAGCATAATCGCATTGCATGGGTTCATCATTCAGAGGGCAATTAGCAACAATATGGCCCAATGCATGGCATTGGTAGCACTGTATGTGTTCTATACCCAGTCCTCTCAAGGGTCGCCGAGACATTCCTGGATTCTTTGGCCAGTCTCCAGGTCTAGAGCCCCCAGTCTCTTTAACCGTATCAGTCTTATTAAATTTCCCCATGCCCCTGAACCCTGGTACAGTCTTACCGGGTCCGCCGGGTGATCTTCCACCTCTAGATACATTGGAGTGGGGTCCCCATGGCTGACCCATTTCCTCAAAGTAGCAGAGAGCGCCCGTAGATAGCGGTCCATGACCATACGCTCTACAATCTGGGGACCTGGCAAAGTCTCCGCCTGTAGCCATTTCCTGGTAAGGTGAACTATGTCTAACATCTGCAAACTGGGTGGCTTGTCGGTGTGGTAGGTCCACTTTTGCACGCGTTGAGCCCGGACTGCCATGGCGACCCCCAGACGTGCGAGTATCTCTGCCTTTAGAGTCTCATAGTCCTGGGCCTTATCTGGTTCTGGATCAAAGTAGGCCTTTTGGGGCTCACTTGTCAAAAATGGGGCCAACAGCCCTGCCCACTGCTTCTTCGGCCACCCTTAGCGGTCAGCGACTCTCTCGAAAGTTGTGAGGTACCCTCTATGTCATCCGCCGGTGTCATCTTCTGTAGATGGTAGGAGGCACGCACCAATTTTGGTTCCACTCTCACTGGAGGTGCGGGCCCCTTTTTTAACTCCAGCAGGGCCTCCGCAAACTGTCGTTTCATCTCCTGTTGAGGCACTTGTGCTGCGATAGCCTGGCGACTCTCCTCTTGCTGAGCTGCAGCAGCCTTTGCCACCTGGCGGTTGGTTTCCCGCTGAGCTGCATTGGCTTGCAGCAGGGCCTTTAACAATTTCTACATCTCTGAAAGCTGCCTTGCTGAACTCCACCATGTGTGGAAGATTAGCTTGTGGGGATCACTTTTCAGAGGAAAATATTCAGCATGGAGGTCAGTTTCTTTAAAATCTGGCGGCTTGCCAGGCTTATTACCACAGGTTTGCAAGATCAAAACACATAACAAAACAGAAACAAAAACTTTGCCGTCCGGCGCTAAACTAAACAATCGGGTTTGATCTTTGAGTCCAAATTATCACACAGAGCTCACTTAGCTTTCTCCCTCTGAGATCCAGGATAGAGCTCTCTGCTCTCTTCCTTGGTCATTAAATGCAGGTGGACAGGGGTTTAAGTGGACCAGAAAGTACGGGCCAGAACCAGCTCTGCCACGGTGGCTGGCAAAACCCAGGTCTGACTCTTACTAGTTGCCTCAAAGTGATTGCATGAGAGGTGCCAAGTATCGCCCGTCCATTATGGCGCCTCGCAAACAATCTTATGTTTGAAGTGATTGGCGATCTCCTGGGCAGTGAGTGAGTTAGTGGGTGGAGGCAATGGAGGACGAAGTAGAGAGTTGAAGGTAGAGAAGAGTTGACCGGGATGGTATGACAAGTTGTTCATGAGAATGATAAAATAGGTCTGCTTGGCAGTGAGGAGGCTAGAATTGTATTTTTTAGAGGGTAGATTTATATTGGTTTAAATCTTTCTGATACCTAAAGCGGAGTTTCACCTAAAAGTGGATTGGCAGCACTCAGCCAGCCAATCCGAAGATCGGTGGCGGTACTGACATTGCTGGACTCCAGGACAGGTAAGTGTCCTAAAGTTAAAAGTCAGCAGCTACTGTATTTGTAGCTGCTGACTTTTAATTTTTAAAGGGGCGGCAGCGGGCGGTGGACCCCCGCTTTAAAGCGGTTGTATCCCCTAGAAAAAAAAAACACCTGCAAGGCAAAGACATAATGAGCAAGTATGCACCGCATACTAGTTCATTATGAAATAGCTCAGAACGAAGGTCCTACAGGTCCGCACCCGAGGAGAGAGCTGCCATCTTCCCTCCGTGGATCCTTCCAGGTACGCGGCTCCGGCACTGTGAGTGGCCGTAGCTGCGAGACGCCACTCCCGCGCATGCACATGGGAGCTTGTCTTTACAGCGGACCTGCCGGGACATCACTGCGCATGCGTCTGCTGATGTCAGCGGTGCTTGCAGTGAGAATATCTCCTAAACCGTACAGGTTTAGGAGATATTCATTTTACCTACAGGTAAGCTTTATTATAGGCTTACCTGTAGGTAAAAATCATATTTTGAGGATACAACCGCTTTAAGTAGAAACACAAACAAAGGGCACACAGGCCTAGCGTATTATCTTCAATTGATAATTTATTATAAAAAAGAGAGAATCATACTCACAAACAAACTCTTGGTTACAGCATATAAAGATAAAAACAGTTTAACGTCCATGATATCACATGCCAAACTAACACTGTCCTAAGTGGACTGGCTGACATAGTAGGAAGGACATGTGTGGCCAGTTCTGCAGAAAGGATAAGGTGGTATGGAATGTGTTTACCATTGATAACTTAAAATGGATATATAGGAGAGCCTGGTCTGACAGATTGAGCATACGGTGGTACTGTATGTACTTGTCCCAACGGAGCCTACACCCTTTGAGGCCACACACACATGTCCCTCCTACTATGTAATTTCTGGATATAAAAGTGTAAGGTTGAAACACAAGACGTTTGGCTCTGAGGAAGAGGTACAACCTCGAAACGCGTCAGCCAGTCCACTTAGGAGAGTGTTCATTTGGCATGTGATATCATGGACGTTAAGCTGATTTATCTTGATATGCTGTAACCAAGAGTTTGATTGTGAGTATGATTCTCTCTTTTTTATAATAAATTATCAATCGAGTATAATGCGCTAGGCCGGTGTGCTCTTTGTTTGTGTTTCTACTTCAGTGTTTCAGGATGTTCCCAGTCCTCTGAGGGCAGCAAGGCGGCACGTATCCTTTTATATCAAGGATATAACCAGCATCTGTGTGGGGCCTACAACTCGAGCGCAGGAAATGAGTTTTGGTGTTGTGGAACTTTCTAAGACTTAGTCTTACACCACAGGCACTCAAGAGCATGGCTATGTTTTTTCAGACTTCTAGTGTCATGTGTTTGCCAAGGTAAAGGGGTCGGGGCCTGATTCTGTGTGTAGTGAGGGGGGCCAGTGTGTCCAGACGAATGCAGTGTGCCTCAAATGAGGAGAGTGACAGAAAGAGCCAGCTGGATGAAGTACCTGAAAGGTGTTATGTGGGGCTAGAAGGATTCTGACACCCCCTCCATTGCGTCCATTGGGTCTGGGGGAGTGAGTTCAGAGAAGACCACCATGGGATAGGGCAGCAGAAGACAGTGTCGGATTCATTAAACCAGGTTTTGGTAATGGCGAGTAGATTAAACTATTATTATTATTATACAGGATTTATATAGCAACTACTTGTATTCAGGTGAAATGTTCCTTGTTTTTTTCTGGACAAATTGGGCCTTCATTCAATGGTGAATGGTAACAGCTGTCTCCTGATTTCTGGTATTATCAAAGGAAAACTGGCACAAAATAGTAAACAAATATTCTTTTTTAAAATTTAGCTGTAGTTTTCTTGCTATTATCATCATAATCTCCGACCAAAGAACACCCCAAAATAAATTCTCCTGCTCCTGAAGATCACAGTGATACCACATATGTGTACAGTGGGACCTTGGATTACGAGCATAATCCATTCCAGGAGAATGCTTGTAATCCAAATCACTCGTATATCAAAGCATGTTTCCCCATAGGAAACAATGTAAACTTAGTTAATTTGTTCCACAGTCGCTGCTTGTCCATGCTTGTCTAATGTATACAACGTATGCATATGCTCGTTGGCAAGTAGATGTAAACTTTAAATTACATTTAGTTTGCTACAGCACTGTGTATCATAAAAAACTGTATCTTAAATTCTTGTTTTTACAATTTTTTATCCTTTAATTCATTTCAATGCTTGTGTTTCCTGCAGCCCCCTTGCAGCCACTTCCTGTTCGTGTCAACTCCAGCAAAGCCTGGATGATGTTTCCCAAGGCTTCCTGGTATTTCCTAATGGTGACAACAGTGGACCATCTCTGGTAATGTGTGTTGAAAAGGCCACTTGTAGCCTTCTTTGAAAGACCATGTGAAAGATGTGACAATGCAGGAGAGCAATTGGAACACAGGGACAGAGCAATATCCCCTTATAACCAGAAGTGTCTGAACAAGGGCTTTCATGTCACCAAAAATTTTAGTGAAAGCCACTGGCCTAAAAATAATGCAAACTAAATTTGAAATGATTGTAGCACCCTTCTAGGTAGGTGCTAGAAGAGAGTATAGTTTTGGGTCTTTCTGCTTACCAGGAAGATTGTTAGGCAAACTTAGAGTGCTCTCTGCTTACCAGGGAGCAGGATCTATTAGTATGGTCTGCTCATGGTGCTCAGGTGCAGCTCAGCTTGTCTTAATGTCCCACACTGGTCAAATAGGGAGGCATATTGGACAGTGGGAGGGGACCTGGCAAGTGAGGGCACAGGCATAGTTACAACCCTGGCTATTGGCAAGTGCCTCAATGCATGCTGGGATACTGTATAAATGCCAAGGGCACATATGCTCTGGGTCTTTCAGATGGAGAGCGGGGTCCCGGAGGGAAGGGGCGGCTGCCCCTCCTCTGTAGTTGTTATGCGGCTTTGGGTAGTTGACCTAAGGGCCTGAAGTCAGAGAGGAGCTGAACCCAGAGGTCCTGCAGAGCTGACTGGAAGGGGGACACCAACAAGGATCTGATTCTGCCTACAGTGAGTACAGATCTGTGTCTTTGGGCCTGTCCTGTGAGGTTCACCCCTTCAGCTAGAAGAGTCAGTGGACGGGTGTCGGTCAAGGGGATGCTAGAGAGTGTCCTGAAGATAAAGTAGGTGCACCAAGTCTGCTGCTAGAGAGAGCAAGAAAACTTAAAGCGGAGTTCCACCCAAAAGTGGAACTTCCGCTTTAAGTGTTGGTGACCCACTGACATGCCACAATTGGCATGTCATTTTTCTTGGGAGGGTTCACAGGGCCCAGGTCCCAGTTCCTCTACTGGCACCGCGGAGCCGGAAGGAAGTTCACCTCTCTCCCCTCCCTCCCGGCGATCTTCTGGGACACATTCACAGCACCCAGCGCCTGCTGTGAAGCCAAAGCCGGACGCCCACACTTTGCATCGCTGGACCGTGGGACAGGTGAGTGTCTGATTATTAAACATCAGCAGCTACACTTTTTGTAGCTGCTGACTTTTAATAGGGTGGAACTCCGCTTTAATTAAAGTGTTACTAAACCCATAACATTAAAATCAGTCTGTATATGCAGAATAGCATGCTTGTTATACTCACTGTGGAACGTAAGGGGTTAATCCTCTGTATTGTGTAAAAAGGCTCTTTGATCCTGTATGGACAGATCCTCCTTTCCTGCAGGGTCACTCTTGGCAGGGCCAGATAATACACAGTCAGGGTAGTCCTTCTGCACATGCTCAGTTTGGTCTCTGTTGCTGGAGAGAATATTTCCTTGTTCCCAGAGCTAGCCAGGTCACATGGTATTGACACCACATATGTGGGCGTGTATACAGGCTATAGTGGAAATCTCCTTCTACCTGAAAACTGAGCATCCAGGCAGACCCTGCAGTTTATCATGTGACCGTGGTATACAGATCAGCCAAAAAGGTATATAGTGGCAGCATTGTAATGTAAAAAGAAGATTTATATGCTGTCGGTACTGTGGGGGGGGGGGGGGGGGCAGCAGATGAACTATTTTCATATTACTGGGTTTAGTAACACTTTAATTCTTCCATACATATGGCAGTATAGTAAAAGCAGTGTGTCTGCTTCGACAAATCTTCTGGTGAGACCAAGTGAGAGTTGTCCTTATCTACTGTGAATAGTTCAAGTTGGAGTATCCCACTATTCCCTTCTCCCATCCAAGGTCCACAATAAATATTAAAAAAAAACAAATACCCTGGACTGTTTATTGAGTAACAAGCAAATGGGAGTAAGGGGGGATAAATGAAAACCCCTAGCAACCGTCTGCAAGTAATCAGAGGGAGGCCTAAAAAGTCAACACACAGTAAGCACTGCGGGGACTGCTACATTATATTTCCATGTTCAAGCTTTTATGGGATCTTAGTGATTTGATCCTATTTTAAATATTTAACGTTTAATTGTGGGAAAGTATGTATTTTTTAACCACTTCAGCCCCGGAAGGATTTGTCCCCTTAATGACCAGGCCATTTTTTGCGATACGGCGATGCGTCATTTTAACTGACAATTGTGCAGTGGTGCGATATTGTACCCAAACAAAATTGACATCCTTTTTTCCCCACAAATATAGCTTTCTTTTGTTGGTATTTGATCACCTCTGCGGTTTTTATTTTTTGCGCTATAAACAAACAAAGAGTGACAATTTTGAAAAAATATATATATTTTTTTTAATAATACATATCCAAAAAAAATTAAAAAACTAATTTATTTATTAGTTTAGGCCAATATATATCCTTCTACATATTTTTTTGGTAAAAAAATCTCAATAGGCGTATTTTGTGTGGGTTGCGCAAAAGTTATTGCATCTACAAACTATGGGATAGATTTAGGGACTTTTAATTTTTTTACTGTTTTTACTAGTAATGGCGGTGATCTGTGATTTTTAGTGGGACTCCGACATTGCGGCGGACAAATCTTACCCCAAATTACACTTTTTGGGGATGAGCTGCCAGGGACATGACAGAGATCCCTGTTCTCGATGACTGGGAACAGTAGATCTCTGTCATGTTCCCTGTCAGAACGAGGATCCGCCTTGTTTTACTGCCACTGTACTAGCAGATTGCGAGTTGTCGGGGGTAGATCCAGTCCCCCCGACGCGCGGGCACGCTCCCACAGCATGCAGCAGGCATGCACCTGCCCGCAACTGCGCCTGTGTGAACCACTGTAGAGCTACGGCGATTCGCGCAGGAGAGCCGACCTGCCGCTGTATAACTACGACAGCTGGTTGGGAAGTGGTTAAACTTACATTGGGCCAGTTTTGTTACATATATTTATTCATGTGTTACATCTGGAGGGCAAATGGGGATGCTGAAATTCACTGTAGTAGTCTTTGCTATATTTAGCCAGCGCTGTCTGGTTCCAGGTGCAGCTGGAGTGACTTGCCATCTGTACTCTGAATACAGGGAGTTGCCCGCTGCCATACCTCCACCATTCAGTAAACATTTTGTTTTTTGTTTTTTTAATGAATACAAGGTGTTCTTTGATTTAACCACTTGCCGACCGCTGTCCGCAGTCTGACGGCGACAGAGTGGCTCCTTATCGCAAACCGGCGTCATATGACGGCGGCTGCGATACCTAGTGCTGTGAGCGTGCGCGCCACCGCAGGCGCGCTCGCGCGCTCACTGTGTCCGGGGGGGCCAGGGAGCGGGTACGGCGGACTCGATTGCCGCCGGCTACCCTCGATGGCCCCCCTCCCCCGCAGTGAGAGAACTGAGGTCCGTGTAAGTAAACACGGATCTCTGTTCTCATAGAGGGGGAAGGGCGGTGATCACAGGCTTCCTCTATATGGAAGCCGTGATCATCCCCTTTCCCCAGCCAGGGCGGCCCCCTCACAGTTAGTACACGCCCAGGGAACACAGTTAACCCTTAGAGCGCCCCCTGCAGGTTAACCCCTTCCCTGCCAATGGCATTTACACAGTAATCAGTGCATTTTTATAGCACTGATCGCCAAATGCCAATGGTCCCAAAAAAGTGTCAGAATGGTCCGACATGTCCGCTGCAATATCGCAGTACCGCTAAAAATCGCAGGTCGCCGCCATTACTAGTAAAGAATAAATAAAAACCCCAGAAATGAATTCTCATCGTCCGTAAACGCGGCAACTTTTGCGCAAACCAATCAATAAATGCAGATGTGTTTTTTTTTTTACCAAAAATATGAGGAAGAATCTAAATCGGCCAAAACCGATGGAAAAAAAATGGTTTTTTTTTGGATTTGGATTTTAGCAAATTGCCTCTCTCCTTTTGTTTATAGCGGTGATCAGAAATGACGCAGAGGTGATCAAATACCACCAAAAGAAAGCTCTATTTGTGGGAAAAAAAGGACGCAAATTTTGTTTGGGTACAATGTCGCACGACCGCGCAATTGTCAGTTAAAGCGACGCAGTGCCGAATCGCAAAAAGTGCTCTGGTCCTAAAGTGGGAAATCCTTCCGGGGTGGAAGTGGTTAATGAAGTGGCAATCAAGCCCAATCATCGAACACCTTGCATGTACTGAAAAAATGCAAGACATTTTCGGAATGGCAGAGGTACGGGAGCGAGGAACTCTCTGTATTCAGTGTACAGATAGGTCACTACAGCAGAACCTAGAACATGACAGCACTGACTGTATGTAGCACAGCCTACTGCAGTAAATTTCAGCATCCTCCAGGATGTAGCACATAGGTAATTACATGTAACCAAGCTGGCCCAATGCAAGTTCAAAAAATAGATAATTTCTGGAGTTAATATTTAATTGAGACACACAAATTGTATGGCAGGTTTTTTTCTCAGCTAATTAGAGCATGATGGTCTGTACCATTTGCTGATTTTGTATGGTTGGTCCTGTTCCACAAGATGTGAATTTATGCCATGTCTATAGACTGAAATGTAATTATATACAGCTTCATAATCAACAATGTATTACTTATTGCAAAGTTTTGAAGAATACTTTGGCAAGGTTTAACCACTAAGGCCTCCTTTACACTGCTGCTAGTAAACGGACGTTAAGAGGCATTTGGGCATTTTTTCAGCTGCCCCGGAACTCTCCTCTATGCTATCGTATCAATACATTTACACAGGGTCGTTTAAGGTCATTTCCAGGCAGTTGAGTTTAGAGGCTTTTTTGGAACACAAAAAAATGGGTTCAGACACCAGTTCAGAGGCATTTGAAATGCCAAACGGCTTGTAAACGCTTCTAAACGTGGTAACTCGCATCTAGGAGTGCTTCGTTTACAGGCATTTTCATTTTTTTTTAAAAACAGTGTCCTTTGTAAATGGAGCCTTAGTAGCGTTGATATGTCAGGGCATATATACAGTATCTCATAAAAGTGAGTACACCCCTCACATTTTTGTACATATTTTATGTCTTTTCTAAGTATGCCTATGCTGTGTATTAGCAATATCTTATTAATTGACAGCTTGTGGTCTTCCCACCTTTTCCACAAAAGACTCACTATGCCTCTTAGAAAATACCTTGCGGTGTTTTTTTTACAAAGTGTGGTCATTTTGTGAGTGTTTCCACTGTTCTGGTTGTCCAGGGCTTTCAAAAATGTGATAGGTAGTCAGAAAATTAGATATATCATTTATGTCCTTGAAAGCCTTAAAGGGGTGGCAAACCCTCAAGGTTTTTCACCTTAATGCATTCTATGCATTAAGGTGAAAAACTTCCTGTAATGCAACAGCCCTCCAGAGCCCCCCTAATACCTGAACCCGGTCTTTCCATCGCGGGGACGAGCACACGCTCTCCAGTGGGTGTCTCGGGTCCTAATTGGATAGATTGATAGAAGCACAACCATTGGCTCCCGCTGCTGTCAATGAAATCCAATGATGCGGGGAGCCGTGTCCTGCTGTCTGTGCCAATGGACTCAGCAGCAGGACGCAGGGAGTGAGCCCGCACGGGTGCCCCGAGGGGCACTCAATGCGCGGAGGAGCCAGGAGCGCCACTGAGAGACCCCAGAAGAGGAGGATCGGGCCACTCTGTGCAAAACCGCTGCACAGAGGAGATAAGTATAACACATTTGTTATTTTTTTTTAAGAAACTGAACCATTACAACCCCTTTAAGGTGTTCTTTGGATTTTGGGCTTCTCTGTGTGGCTAGGCAGTGAAAAAGTCTCACACATGTAGTATTTAGTGTTGGGCGAACAGTTTGAGCTGAGCAAAAGTTTGCCCGTTCAGCGAACACCCGAATTTGCGGGATGTTTGAGCACCTCGCAATGCACTGCGCGTTGCACAGTGCATTCTAAGCCCTGATTTGGCAAAGCTTTGCCAAAGTAGGGCACAGGGAATAGCTGGTTGTTAAGGAGATAGCCGGGAAGCTGGCCGCTGTGTCCTTGAGTCATCAGCTGTCAACGTGCTTCCCCGCTTACAGCTGAATGAAAAAAAAATCATTGCCGGCAATAGAAAAAAGTGAACAGAAAACAGCGTGGGGGTCCCTTCGGGTCTGGTATGGCTTTTAAGGGGAACCCCACACCAAAATTTTAAAAAATAATGGCGTGGGCCCCCCAAATCCTGGAGCCTGGCCTTTGGGGCGCGTGGCTCTGCCCCCCCACCCCAAAGCACCTTCTCCCCATGTTGATGGGGACAAGGGCCTCTTCCCAACAACCCTGGGTGGTGGTTGTGGGTGTCTGCGGGCAGGGGGCTCAGTGGAATCTGGAAGCCCCCTTTAACAAGGGGGCCCCCAGATCCCGCCCTCCATGCAAATGAGTATGGGGTACATTGTACCTCTACCCATTCACAAAAAAGAAATGTCAAAATAAATAAAGACAGGAGGCAGTTTTTGACAAATGTTTTATTTAAAAAAATAAAAAAACAATGTCCCTCGATGTAGATTCATTATCAATCACAACATAAAAAAGAAAAACGGTCCGGCTGCGACGAAGGCTAACTGCTGATTGTCTGCTCTGCCGCTTGACGGTTCTTAAATAGGTAAGGGGCAGGGCCACCTGGTGACATCACTTAGTGGCACTACTCCATTGTGATGTCACCGACCCACCATGCACCATGGAAGCTCAGGAGGGGGGCCACACACTGAGAGGCAGAGCCAGCTGTCAATCAGGCAGGGTGGATCCTGACAATATTGCTGGGATCCCACCATAGTCTGGAGTGGCTCTGCTATGTGAGCTGATTGCGGACAATAGCCCACTATCAGCTGATTTTGGGTAACCGGATAGCAAAAGTATGTATATTCCTGTGAACCACAAGAAAAGTATGCCCAAAAAGCTCTTTTTTACTTTTCTCATCAGTTTATTACCAAAGACCCTCTTAGAGTTTGTTTTAAATGGTATATTGTAAAGGGGCCTTGTTAATATGTCTGTCTGTTTTCTTCACTGGCACACGCTGTTTAATGCACAATAGCATGCCTCCGCTATCGTTTGTACTACTGAGAATCGGGTAGAGGTAGCCTTTTGTGCTGGATGATATCTACACAGGTTCTCTTTAAAGAAAACAATCCCATTCATACCTATTAAATATTTTTAGAAGCACTCCTCTTTTATGTAGATAGGGGGATCACTGTACGTTTTCATTTTGTTTATTTTCTGACAAACTATTTACATGCATTATGCTTTTAACTGAATATAGCACTATGGTGTTCATCTAGCAGGCTAATGGCCCATACACATGGTGCAACTGTCGTACAACAACGGTCGTACAACAGCTTGCTGTATGATAATCTGACCGTTAGTACGCGCGATTACAACAGCCGACGTTTGACAGTCGTACAACAGAAGTTGGCTGAGCAAACTAGAAAACTTTGTTGGTAAACAAGCTGTTGTACGACTGTTGACTCGCGTGTACAGAAATTGGCCCAACAAGTTGAAAGTGCAAACACGCATGCTCAGAATCCAGGAAGTGCTCGATCGTGTAAACCTGTTTTCCTAACTCACAAATCACATTCACCGAAACTTCCTCGTTATACGCTCGTAACACGTCACTACGTTCGGCTTTGTTGGCCGATTACTTGACTCATGTCAGTACACTAGACAAAACCTCCAATGGCCGATTGTTGAATGTGCGCTCGTGCAACAGTTGTACCGTGTAAGAGGCATATGAGGTCTACTGCTTGTTAAACTAAATATAGGATGGGCGGCACAGTGGTGTAGTGGTTAGCACTTTTGCTTGGCAGCAAAAGGGTCGCTGGTTCGAATCCCAACTACGATACTACCTGCCTGGAATTTGGATGTTCTCCCTGTGCCTGCGTGGGTTTCCTCCAGGTACTCCGGTTTCCTCCCACACTCCAAAGACATGCTGGTAGGTAAATTAGATCCTGTCTAAATTGACCCTAGTATATGTATGAATGTGAGTTAGGGACCTTAGATTGTAAGCTCCTTGAGGGTAGGGACTGATGTACAATATATATGTAAAGCGCTGTGTAAATTTACAGCACTTTATAAGTACCTGAAATAGATAAATAAATAAATAGGATACAAGTAAAATGTGAGCAAATAAATACACACAAAGCAGATTTAAATAAATATTTTTAATTATTACAAAATAAATAACTGTTTTAAAAGCATTTAGACATTATTAGATATTTCTGATAAATGTAGTATTAGGGAGTACTTGTTTTTATAAAGGGGTACATATTTTAACCAAGCTAAGAGCTAATGGACAAGGTCATACTTTATTATGTAATGCTTATGCTTACTATGGTCACCTTTAAAGGTTAACATTTATTTTGCTACATTAAAAAATGCCATGCAAAGGGCACTGATAAAGAGCAAACTGTCAGAAACCACTGTTGCTTAACCTGACTATAGTACGCTTTATTTCTCCTGCCGTCTTATTTGAATAGGTTGACTATGTGTTCTACTCTAATGGGTTTACACAATAAATTAGTGAAAGTTAACACCCGTTACAACCAAAGTGACAAATTTGTTTTCAATTTACTAAAGTCAAATGAAAGAAAGATCCATTCTATTGTGGTTTCTGTGCACTACCGTAGTCTTCCGCTTGCTCTTTGCCTTTATGTACAAGCCAGGACAGAGAATGTGTGTGTGTGTGTTGTTTTTTTTTAAGTGAAAAGGTATTTCTTTACTATGTTTATTTTAGCATTAGGCTCCATGCACACTGGACGTTAAAAAAACCTATCTAAAAACCTCAGTAGCTTTGTAGTGAGTTTATCAGCGTTAAAGCGCTAGCGTTTTTGAGCGTCAGCGTTTTTTTTTTCAATGAATCCAAAACGACCAAAAACGCCGGTGAGCAATGTTTTTGAGCGTTTATCAGCGTTTTTAAGCTTACAGCATTTTTTGTGCTCAGAAGAACGACTCTTGAATAGTGTTGTGTGAACCCGAACTGTAAAGTTCGGGTCCATACCGAACTTTGGGGTGTCCGTGACCCGGACCCGAACCCGGACATTTGAAAAAAAGTTTGGGTTCGGGTATTTGATCCCGCCTGATGAATAGCTGCAGGGAAGCCAATCAACAAGCATTTCACTGGTTTGCCCTTAGAAGCCATCACAGCCATGCCTACTAATGGCATGGCTGTGATTGGCCAGTGTATCATGTGTCCCAGCCTCCATATAAGCTGGAGTCACATAGTGCTGCATGTCACATGCTCTCAGGCTAGTCTAGGGAGAGGATGCTGCCGGCGCTGTGAGGGACAGATTCCAGATATAATAACATCTCATCCTGCATTACAGAACAATCTGATTCTGGACTAGGTAGAGGTTACTACTACTACTGCTTTGAGGGGCAGATTATTGTTCTAAAATCATCTCCTAGTTCTATAGGGTCAGGTTCCTGCTGTTGCTGTAAGGGACAGATTATTATTCTATAATCATCTCCTAGTTCTAAAGGAAGAGGTTCCTGCTGGTGCTGTAAGGGACAGATTATTGTTCTAAAATCATTTTACTTCCTTTTGCAGCCCTCTAGCACTTTCCAGGACTTTTTTACAGCCATTTTTGTGCCCAAAAGTTCAGGTCCCCATTGACTTCAATGGGGTTCGGGGTCCGGGGTAAAGTTCGGGTTAAGTTCGGTACCGAACCCGGACTTTTCCCGAAGTTCGGCCGAACCCGAACATCCAGGTGTCCTCTGAACTCTACTCTTGAACGCGATTTTAGGGCGTTCAGATAACAGCCCATAAACAACACTGCTGATAAATGGCATTAAACGTCCATGTGTGCATGGACACATAGGATAACATAGAGGGGCGTTTATGGGCTGTTAAAAAAAACACCCAAACGCCCAAAAACTATCGTTTATCAGCTACAGTGTGCATGGAGCCTAAAGATTATTATGGTTTCTTTATCTTAATTGACATGACTATACTCTTTATCACTATTTGTAATAATTAAGCATGATTTAGCCCCTGCGTGGGTGATTCTTATTCTTGCTTAAATTTTTACGCTCAGTTTCAAAAGAATAAACATTCTGAAACAGAAAAAAATATATATATTTGTACTTTATTGTTTAAGTCACATTGCTCAGAACATGCTCTACTCAAACCCCTCCTTAGATCTGAAAGTGCTATATCTATCATCAACAGGAACATCTGGGCTGTTTTACATATGTCACATTTGTATATAAACTCACATGCAGGCCCGGGCAGTACAAGAATGTTAGGAATCTCACTGGCTACAAAGACATTCAAAAAAAAGCAAGCTGAAGACTGGAAGATATTTTTTACAGGTTACGTAAGGACTTGGACGGTTTACATTTACAAATAAAAATGGTAATTTACTTTACGACTCTGTTCACACCTGGACGTTTTAAAATGCAGTTAGAAGCGCAGCGATTCTGCCCACAATTTCAAAATACTCTGCTAAATAACAAATCGCACAACATGAATTTCAGGTGCCATTCATTTCAATGGCACCTAAAAACGCGGTGCAGTTCTGCCGCGATTTTTGCACGAACAAACGCTCTACAATTGCAGCAAACGGCATTGCGCAAAGGTTGTCGTCCAAAAAGGTGCAGGAGAATCTTTTGGATGACAAGCTTTGCGCAATGCAGTGTGCCACGATTGCAGCACGATAAATCGTGCAGAACCACACCACATTTTTAGGTGCCATTGAAATGAGTGACACCTGAATCGTCGCAATTCTGCCCATGATTCAAAACGTCCAGGTGTGAACGGAGCCTAAGGCTCCATGCACACTGTATCTGATAAATGTCCGTTTTTGGACGTTTGGGTGTTTTTTTAACAGCCCAAAAACGCCACTTTATGTTATCCTATGTGTCCATGCACACATGGACGTTAATTGTTGTTTATCAGCAGTGGCGTTTTTGGGCTGTTATCTGAACGCCCTGAATTGGCGTTCAAAAGTCGTTCTTTTGACCACAAAAAAACGCTAAACGCCGCTAAACGCTCATAAACGCCGGTTAACGCCTGTTTATCAGCGTCTGGTGTTTTTTGCAGTCAATGGAAGCTAATGAAGAAAAAAAAAAGCCCAAAAACGCAGACGCCAATAAACGCTGATAAACGTCGGTAAACGCTGCTTACAAAACGCTGCAAAAGAACGTTTTCTAAGCAGCGTCTCCTGCCCGACGCCGAGAGAGCCCAGATAGCGTCCAGTGTGCATGGAGCCTAAGGCTCCATGCACACTAACCTATTTTTAATCACCTAGCAGCTACTTTGAGTGTTTTACTTTTTTTGCCCCTAGAAGCAAATAGTGTTATCCTATGTGTCCATGCACACTATTGTAAGCTAGAAGAGTTTTTCAAGCTCCCAGCAGAAGAAAAAGCTGACAGCTCCTAGAAGCTCCTAAACGCTGTTAACTGCTGCTAAGCACCGGTTTTTCTTAGCCAACAGTCCACTGGTTTCCTTAACAACCAGTATACAGCTTACCCACAACCCTGGCCCAGTGGTTGTGGGGGTGACTTATTGGAATTTGGAAGCCTGGTAAGGTTTGGGGGGGGTGCGCTCGTCCACCCCCCCCCTTTCCTGGCCTGCTAGACTGCATGGATAAGGGTCTGGTATGGGGTTTCCCTTAAAATCCATACCAGACCCTAAGGGCCTGGTTTGAATTGGGCGGGGGGGGGGGGGCACCATGCTGTTTTTTTTTATCAATTTTTTTACTGCCTGCAATTGTTTAACCAGTTCCCGACTGCCTGCCGTCATTTCACCTGACAGCGGGTGCGTGTTTTGTGGGTGTGCGCTCACTCGCTAGGGTTGCCACATCATCCCTTTAATCCAGGACACATATGAATTACACAGGTTCTGAGGCTGATTTAATACAGATAATACACAATGTGAGTTTAATTACCACCTTAATCAGCCACAGAACCTGTGTAATTAATATGTGTTCTGGATTAAAGGGATGATGTGGCAACCCTATCATTCGCTCACTCACTCATCAGCGGGTGGGGCAGACTTGATGTTCACTGGACACCCGCGATCGCTCCCTGGCAGTGACAGAACGGGGATCGATGAGTGTAAACAAACGGATCAACATTCTGACAGGGGAGAGGAGAGTGATTGTACGTTCCCAGTATATGGGAGCATCGATCCCTCTCCTCACCCAGTCATCCCAGCCCCCACACGGTAAGAACACTGTGACAGGGAACACATTTAACCCTTTCATCTTCCCTGCCAGTAATATTTATACAGTAATCAGTGCATTTTCATAGCACTGATCGCTGTATAAATGCCAATGGTCTAAAAAAAATTTCAAAAGTGTCCGATATGTCTGCCACAATATCGCAGTCCCACTAAAAATCGCAGATCACCGCTATTACTAGTAAAAAAATAAATAAAAACGCCATAAAATAATTCTCATTGTTTGTAAACGCTATAACTTTTGCGCAAACCAATCAATATACGCTTATTGCAATTTTTTTTACCAAAAAGGAAGAGGAATAATACATATCGGCCTAAACTGATGAATAAATATGTTTTTATATATATATATATATATATATATATATATATATATTTTTTTTTTTTTTTTTGGATATGTATTATAGCACGTAACAAATATTGTTTTTTTTTTCAAAATTGTCGCTCTTTGTTTATAGTGCAAAAAATAAAAGCCGCAGAGGTGATCAAATACCACCAAAAGAAAGCTCTATTTGTGGGAAAAAAAAGATGTCAATTTTGTTTGGGTACAGCGTCTCCCGGCCGCGCAATTGTCAGCTGAAGCATTGCAGTGCCGAATCACAAAAAGTGCTCTGGTCAGGAAGGGGGTAAATCCTTCCAGGGCTGAAGTGGTTAAAGAGGAAGTAAACTTTCCTGAATTGTTTGTACCTATAGGATAGCCTATAATAAGGCTTACCTATAGGTACTGTAAATATCTCCTAAACTTGCACTGTTTAGGAGATTTTTTCTGTATATGCCGCCGATGATGTCATCAGCGAATGCGCGCTGAAGGAACGGCCGCCCGTGCTGTTTCTTCAGAGCCCTGTGCTGTGACCGGCGGCTCCCACGCGCAGGGCTTCGTTTGCAGGTAAGTTTTACATAATGTGCTAGTATGCGATGCATACTAGCACATTATGGCTTTACTTTACAGGTCAGAAAAAAGAGGCAGTGTTAACTTCCTCTTTAACAAAAACACTACTGCTCCTAAACACTTTTGAAAACACTCCTAAATACTGCAATAACACTGGCATAAATAGCTAAATATTAGCGTTTTTATCCAGCGGTTTTATTAGCGGTGTTTAAGTATATGTGTATGGAGCCTCACACCACAAAAATGTCCTCCAGATCCGTTCCGGATGCTTTACTGCATGTGCGCTTTTAACATGTTTTTGATGCGTTTTTGGATGCATTCCTGATGCTTTTTTCTTCTCCTGTTTTTTTTTTTTTTTTTTTTTTTATATAATCTTTATTTTGATTTCAAACATACATAGGAGAACATTGAAAAAGGAGCATGCAGATATACAGTCTGGCAATCAACATGTTGTTACTTCATATGTAAAGTCGATAATGACAATGGTGGGCATCTCGGGTGTACCTTAGGCTACATAGCGGGGCAGGGGGTTCGAGGTGCCCAGCGGCGTCCTAACGTCTCCAGCATATATGCTGGGACGCGATGTTCCTGCGTGGCTGTGTCCCTGTGCCGTCACCTCCCGGCAGGGAGGGGGGGCTCGAATGGCCTCCTTCATACCCTCTCCGCCAGGTAGGTTGCCCAGGGCTGACTGACACCGGGCCACAGCACCTTGGGGTGTCTCCCCCCTTGCCACCAGGGGGGAGGACCACCTCACATCAAGGGGACTTGGGGCTACCGCCAACCTCCCTGTCCCGTCTCATTCCGTTTTTGTTCCGGTAAGCCTCTACTGCCCTGAGTAGCTTTTGTGTATAACTTTTTGCATATCTGCGAACTTTTCACTTAAATATTCAAAAAGGAGGATAGAGGGGGAGAAAAAATAACCAAGAGAGGCGTATGGTGGAGACAGAAAAAGGCAAGAGTAGGTGAGTCGAAAGAGGGAAAGTAGGGGATAGGTAGAGAAAAGGTAGGGGGGGGTTATCCGGGAGTTACACCATGTGAGCAGGTAATTGTATCAACTTCGTCAGGTCCCATGAAATGGGAGTTTCAGAGTGGGGCATGTCACCCATAGTCGGGGTCTGTGCTCCTTCCCTTCCTTAGAGAGGGTTCCGCTAGCTCTAAAAGTGATATGTCTAAGCTCGGTGGTACCCGAGTGTCTCCATCGGTACTGTCCTGCCACTGTTCCCAGATCATAGCGAATCTTTCCCCTCTACCGTTACAAGTAGCTACCCATTCTTCAGCTCCCTTTATCTCCTCCACCTTCTTTTTCCACTCCTCAAGGCTAGGTGTCCGAGTCTGCTTCCAGTAGAGTGGAATCAGCCGTTTAGCTGCGTTGAGGAGGTGTGGAAGTATTGAATTCTTATATCGACGCACCGCCATCGGGGGGATACTTAGGAGGAGGTGAATCGGGGAGAATGGGATCTCTATGTCTAGAACTGTAGTTATGTAGGAGTGGACCTCCCTCCAGAATGATTGTATTGTGGGGCATTCCCACCACAAGTGCAGGAGGGTGCCTACCTTGCCACATCCCCTCCA
>BLSH010080519.1:925947-964607 GCA_018402905.1 Glandirana rugosa
TAGTGTTCCCTACTTGTTGTGGGGAACACTGACGTACCTGGTAATGTCCAGGAGAAAAGCCTCTCTAGACCCCAGATAATCTGGGGTTTAGAGAGGAGACTGGAGGTTACGTCGGATAGTCTGTGCTAGTCTAACCAGACTAACCGATCCATTTGTCTCTTCGCCCTGACCTTCACTGTTGTATGAGAAAGCCAAAGACCCAAATGTGTCTCCCTCCTTGTTGCAATCAGGGAGAGAGAGACACGACACGTCGGAGTCCCGGCATCTATTAAAAAAAAGGACCCCCCCCAAGTCAAAACTCATAGGTCTTCTGGTTTTAATCATTTGGACGGTGCGACACTGTTTATCACACCACAACGTTAAACCCAGAGCATAGCTGGCTACCTCTCACTTGGACACAAAAGCTGTGGCATACATTACTGAGTACACAGTGAGTAGAAGCAAGTTTTAAGCGCCTCCCACAAATTGCAACACCACACTATTTGTCACAGCGTGGCAGGTTTACTAATTTTGGTCTTCTGGATACTCAAAACTGAACCCCCCCCAGGAAAAAAAATTATCTACGGCCCTGAGGCTGCACAGCACAGAGAGAGAGGGACTAACGTTGTTCCTCCCTCTGTGTAAACCCAGAAACCGAAAGAGTATGTTGTCACTTCCAGTCCCGCTTCTCTGTTTACCTAGCCAATCAGACCAATCTGATCGTGTCTGATAGGCTGCATTGGAGGTCAGAGGAGAGATTTGGGGTCTAATAGACCCCAGATCTCTCCGAAAAGAGGACCTGTAATGGTCCATGCAGTCACAAGGGGTGTTGTTCATCCCTTGTGATGGCAATCAATTAATACTGGAAAAAAAATTAGAGACAGTGTAAAAAAAAAGTTTTGGGTAAAATAATAATAATAATAAACAGATTGAACCTCTTGCCAACTGGACACTTTTACCCTCTTCCTGCCCAGGCCAATTTTTAGCTTTCAGCTGTTGCACTTTGAAGGACAATTGCACGGTCATGCAACATTCTACCCAAAAAAAATTTTTACCATTTTTTTCACACAAATAGAGCTTTCTTTTGGTGGTATTTAATCACCCCTGGGTTTTTTGTATTTTCCTAAATAAACTATCAGTATACATGTCTCTTTGACAGAAGCCAGTTATCAACTCTCTTCTCCCTTCCTCACGCTTTCAGCGCGAGGAAAGGAATGCCGATAACTGGCATCTGTTTACATCCGTGATCAGCTGTGACTGGACAATAATTCTACCACCAGACCTCCTGTGTATCTCCAAACTAGTAACCTGTAAAGGACTTTAAAGCGTCGCCCATGGAGAATATTAAAGCGGTAGTAAAACTGCCTGCTAAAAAAAAAAAAATCCTGCAAGACAATAGCATAATATGTTAGTATGCATCGCATACTAACATATTATGAAATACTTACCTTAGAATGAGGCCCCCGATGCCCGAGTCGGTCAGCGCTAAAGACCCTGACATGTTTGTCCTCTTCTTTCTTCCGGGTACGCGGCTCCGGCGCTGTGAGTGGCCGGAGCCACGTGATGTCACTCCCACGCATTCGCGCGGGAGCTCTTCGTTCCGGCAGCCAGCTCCGATTTGCAGGCCGCCTTGGCCAGATCATCAGAGCACATGCGCCGCTAATGTCAGCGGCTGCATGCAGGGCGAATATCTCCTAAACCATGTAGGTTTAGGAGATATTTATTTTACCTACAGGTAAGCCTTATTATAGGCTGTACTGTAAAAACAGTAGTGGGGGGTTTACTACCAATTTAAGTACCATAGTTTTCCACCATTCCACGGGCGTGACATGTTAGATATCTATTTACTCGGTGTAAGATCATCTTTTTATTATACAAAAAAATTAGGTATTATATTGTGTTTTGTGTGCAATAAAATGCATTAAAGTATTTTTTCCAAAAAATTGCATTCAAAAAACCTCTGTGCAAATGCCATGCAGTATAAAAAATTGGGAGTGAGTACCTGTTAAAACCAGTTACCTGCTCCACCCTCCACCCAAAAGAGAACTAGACTAAGGTCCCAAAGGGACATGGGAGCTTGCACAGGAAAATAGATGTCAGCCATGCCCTTAACAAAGGCCTAGGGAGTGAGAGGCCAAGCTCTCTGAAATGTGTTCTTTGATAGCACTGAAAGCCAGTTGCTGGCCCAGACTAGGTTGGAAGAAAGACAGAATGTGTGCCATGGAGTACTTTTCTTCACATTTTCTAGGGAAAGTCTGACCTTGGAAGTCAGATGCATGGATCAGCCCAAAAACTTTTTTTTTTCAAATATAGTTTTATTAACACCCAAATCTGGAAAGGACAATTCAGTACAGGCATATTATGCAAACATATTTAAGAGTGTCAAACATAAGACGTGTGCTTCCAGTAGACATTAACTTTGAGCAATATATAGGATACTAAGAGGAATCAAACAGAAATGTTCTCTAGGTATTTACCACAAATCAATGGCCACTTTCCTACAGTTGTCAAACATAAAAAATTGTGTGGACTATAAGATAGGGCCCGAAATGCCCTTTGCCATTTTCCATTTTTCATAGAACAATAACATTGAAAGTACAGTAGGAAATAAAAGAAAAAGAGGATAGAGAGAGAGAGTAAGGGGGGGGGGGAGGGGGAACAGAAGATAGGGGGGCAAAGAGGGGGGAGGGGAAAAAAGGAAGGGTTAGAGCTGGATCAAAGTTGGGTCAGGACAGCCATGATGTGTAGACATAGCGGTGTGTCTGGGAAATTATGATCCAAGAGGAGCAGTACCCTCTGGGGAGAGGATGAACTGATTCCAAAGCCCCCAAGTCTTGTAGTATTGTTCCCATTGGTGTCCTGCGGTAAGAACTAAGTCTTCCATTTTATTGATATCCTCCACCTTTCAAAGCCAATTCTTGATTGTCGGTGAGGACTGCTTCTTCCAGTGAAGTGAGATACAAGATTTTACAGCTTTCAGTAGGTGACGTACAACTGATTTTTTTTATAGTTTAGCTGAGATAGTGGAGACAAATAGTAGAAAGAAGGCTGGGTCATCAGGAACGCTGTATTCCGTAAACTTCTGGGTTTCTTCTGTTGTCCAAAAGTGGGCCAGCTTCGGGCTTTACCCGATTTGGTCGAGCTAATTGCTTGTTCTAGTTCCTCTATCTTTATTGGGGCATCTAGTTCATCTCTAACTTCCGCTGATAAAGTAGGGATATGGGAGGATGAGATGTAGTCGTCTATTGGGGTTTGGGAGCCCGTCGGGGTGGGTAAGTAGTAGAGGGTCGCGTAGAAGTTCTGAAACGCTTTGGTAATTTGTTAAGGTAAGACAATCTTTGGGTCATGTGATGTCGTAATAGGGGGGACGTACAGTACGTTTGCAATTTATGTTCCCTGATTGTTTTAGCCAGGATTTTCCCACATTTGTCTCCGGATTCATATGTAATTTGGCGGCATTTTTGCAATGCTGCTTTAGCCTTATAGTGGAGGAGGTCATTAATTTGAGTACGGAGAGAGGTAAGTTCAGTATCCAATGAGGGGCAGGAGAGTGTTTATGTTGGGCTTGGACGGTGTGAAATTTGGCGAGAAGCAGCTCTAGCTGTTTTTTCCGTTCCCTCTTAATCCGAGCATCGTGTTTGATAAGTTTGTCTCTGATAACCGGTTTGTGAGCTTCCCATACCACACCCGGGTCACATTCCAAAGTTGTGTTTGTTTGAAAATAGAAGTTTAGCTCCTTGGTCATCTCTTCTTCTAGTGTTTCTGGTGTTTGTAGGAGGCTTTCATTCAGCCGCCAGAAGCGGGACCTAGAGGAGGAAGCATCGAAGAGTGCTTAGGTTAATATGATGGGGGCATGGTCAGACCATGCCAACCAATGGAGGTATTATGAACCGCATGGAGTTGACCATGAGGAATCATAAAATAGTATATTGTCCTATAGACTTTATGGGGGAGGAATAAAATGTGTAGTCCCTCTCCCCTGAATGTTGCAGTCACCATACGTCAATCAATTGTGCCCTGTGAATGAATTGTGCGATCCACTTGCGGGAGCCAATGGGGACAGAGGAAGAGCCTAAGACGTGTCCAGTGTGGGGACCAGGGAGATATTAAAATCCCCTCCGAGGATCAATTGTCCTTCCTGGAAATCCGAGAGCCTGTCCAAAATGCGACGTATAAAAGTGTCCTGATGATCATTCGGCGCGTAGATAGTCGCCATCGTCCCTCCCCATCTATCATAGTGCCTCGGCAGATCCATGGCAATTTACTGTATAGGAGGATGGAGACTCCTCTGGATTTAGATTTATTCGTAGAGTGATAGGTTAGAATCTGCTCTTGAAGACGGGTAGGCTATCCTCTCTAAAGTGAGTTTCTTGGATGAATGCTATGTCCGCTGGAGCGTGTTTTAATTTATTCATGCGCCATTTTTCTGGTGTATTAAGGCCTTTTGCGTTTAAACACTATATCTGTAGGCTGTCCATCATAAAATCATGGAAAAAGAGGAACTAAAGGAGGGTTAGAGGGGGGTGTAAGTGGAAGGTAGAGAGGATAAAACATGTTAAGGTTTATGTAGAGCGAGGTTTGGGAACCAAACCTCTGCTGTAAGACTGAGAAAAGAGTGAAGGGGGAGAGTGAACAACTAAAGATGGCAAGAAGAAAGCTTGCAATAGCACACCTCAAACGAGCTCGGACGAGAAGTGTGCTGGCCTATGTGGGGGAGTGACTGGAGTAGGCCTTGGGAGAGCACACCCGACTTATCCCAACCAACTCAGCAAATGGAGCATCATTTTTGTAGTGGATTTATGCAACCGGGGGACTCAACCCACGGTACCCTAGCGCCCCCCCCCCCCGGCTCCCACCCAACAGTCCTGATCCCCACTGCTATGGAGCCGGTGTTAACCTATTATGGCAAAATAAAGTAACATTTAATTTAACATTTGTTGGTATTGCATAACTATGTAACCCATTTACAGTTATAATACACAGATAGGGGTACCGTCAGCACATGACCCCACTCCGCTACCCAGCAACGTGGGTGGAACAGAAGGCGGGGGGGCCCTGGTCAGACAAAGCCCCTCCGTATTGGACCATTGCAGGTGTATTTGTACAGGCAGCCGGGCAGGGAACAAAGGACGGAGGGCCCATCCCCAATTAAGAATGTACAGGGAGCAGGTCCCCCCATCACCCGGTCCAGGTGAATCAATCATCTTCCGAGAGTCAGTAGGGCCCCCCAGTGGGATCACAGGTGACGTTCACCATCTGTTAATACCCCAAACACAACACATCAGCTTAAATACTGTATATTCTAACTTGAAAACCTGTATAGGAAGCAGAGTGTCAACTGCGTAGAAGGAAAAATGAAAAGTGGAGATACCAGATAGCCCCAGTATTCATCCGGGTAATAGTCCAGCACCTGTCAGAAGTGTTCCCAGATCTAGCAGTGTAGACAAGTGTGCATATCTGGGTAAATAATGGCAGTCTTGTACCCCTTTGGAGGAGGGGGGAAAAACATTAAGGGCTTAAGCCTCTGCCGAGCATCAGTGTGTGGGGGGGCCAATCCCCCAGGGAAGAGCCGAGTACCCTAAGTTAGTGTAGGGGAGAGGTCAGCTCAGGGGGGTCAGTGAGGGTGAGACAATTGAAGTACTCCCACTGTTCAGTAGCGGAGGATGGATTGTGCAGTGTAGCATGGAAACATTAAGGTTCCAAGACCTTTTAATGTCAGTGCGATCCAGATGGTTGGCGGCAGCCTATCGCTGGTCAGGCAGAGTCTCGGGTCTTAACAGTATAGGCAGGTTACTATTTTTTTTGGGTCGGTGGGGATAGTCTCAAGCCCCCTCCCAACAGGGGAAAAACTTTAAGAATCTAAGCCCTTTCATTAAGGTAATGTGTGGGGAGATGATCATATCTGATCAGAGCAGACCCGGGCACCCTGATCTGTGACTGAGGAGAGATCTGTGCAGTAAAGGTAATGGGTTTGCTACTATAACAACAGAGGTCTGTGGACGCTCAGTAACTGGGAAAGTGGCGCTCAGTGCAGGTCAATGCGGCAGGAAGCCATAAGGGGTAGCGGGGAAGATTTAAGACTCACGTGGGGTTTCCGGAGTGGGCTCCCGGGACCGTTGTCTCTGTGGCCTAGGTTGGTGGTACCTCCATGGTGCCATTGGTCACGGGAGAAACATCAGCCAGTTCGGCACTGAGATCAGTGCCACGTCTAGGAACGTAAAGAAAGGCCAGTGAATCAGGTGAGTGGAGGATGAAGGAGGGCTGGTCTTTCTTGAAGGTAACAGAGAGCGGGTAACCCCATCGATATGGGGCATTGTGCTGTCGGGCTAAATCCAGGGCAGGTCGGAGCATGGCGCATCTCTGCAGGGTGGCTCAGGAGATAGCTGGCAGAATTTTGATGGTCGCTCCATCAAAGTCAACTTCTCCAGCCTCCCATGCTCTGCAAATGATACTCTCTTTGTGGGAGAAGTGGTGTAGCCGGCATATGACGTCTCTAGGTCAGTTAGGGTCTGTGGGATGCATCCCCAGGGCCCTGTGGATCCAGTCGAACTCCAACCGTGCAGGGAGGGTGTCATCTGGGAGCCTGCGGTAGATAGCTGCTGCTGTTTTGGCGAGGTCCTCGGGTCACGTCACCTCCAGCAGGCCCCTGAGATGCAAATTGTTGCGCCGGCTTCTATCCTCCATGTCTTCCATGTGGAGTTGAAGTGTTACTGCTGCGTCAACATGGGCATTTTGCAGGTTTTCCAGAGAGGTCACCCTCTGTTTTAGCTCTGTCAGTGATGTTTCTCCTGCGGTCAGCCCTTCTTGGGCTGTGTCTCACCCCAATCTGCTCCAGCATGCCCCTTCCAGCTTCCCAGGGTGTGTATCACTCACCGACTCCTGACACTTGTAGTTCCTCTCCTGGAGATTTCCTGCAGTACTCTCTCCTGTTGTCCTTCTCTTGCCCTCTCACTTATGCCTCTGTTCCAGGATCTCACACTCTTCCCGGATGCACCCAAGCCCCAGGCCGAAGTCACCCCCCCCCAGACTGGGGGCCCCTCAAGGCCTAGACAGCCTCCGTACTACTCCATCTCCATCTCTTCCACCCGAACTCTCTTCCCTGGCTGGGCTGACCCCAGGTATTTGAGAAGGCCTGCCCTTGCCAATCCAGATTGGGGATTGGTCAGGGCTTCCCAAAAACCTCAGGCAGTTCCACAACTCTTCCACACCCTTTCTTGAAGAACCCTCTAGAAGCAGAAAGGGAAGGTAACCGAGAGGTGTCGCTACCTGTGAGTCACCAACCACTCCCTCAGCCACTCCCAGCCCAGAATCAAAACATATCTCTCTAGCACCTACCTAAGGTAGAGGGCACTACACTCACCCCCTACCAAACCCCAGCTGGGAAAAATTTAGAACAAATGGCTCCTGAGCCCAGGAGCAAGGGCATACCATAAAGAAAAAGGGAGGGGAAAGGGAACAAACTTGGATGTGGACTGTACAAATAATTTAAGTACAAAAATGGACATCATCTCTGTAAATTATTTACACCTGTACAGTATAGACAAGACACCCCTTGCTACAATTCCTGCAACTAACAGCACAAATCACGATCAGTATACAAATTGGAGCCAGAGCATCTCTCCCTTGAGAAAGTTGTAGTTGCCACTACAGTCAGCGATCATGGAGGCTCAGTGGTGACCTTGTGGGTGGTGTGCTACCAGCGGCAACTCGTTTGAGATTACCCAGCATTAACTGGGTTACACGGTTCATCTTTTTCTTGTTTTTAAATATACTCATAGAATGCCACAATTGTACTTACCAGCATTGTGATTTTGAAGGTACAAATTGAGATGTCTCTAGTGGTCTAGAACAGTATTGTTGTCTGTTGAATGTGATCATAACACGTATACTGTATTATATTATAGAATTGATCTTCTCCAAAAAACAAAGTCCCTGAAGAAGGGTGTATCCGGAAACGCGTCGAACTTCGGAGAATCAGCATACTTCGGTTGTCATATGTATTGTATAATACTTGCATTTTGTACAATTGAATCACACTCTGTGCTTTTATATACAATCCCCCTCTTTTTTGTAATGTACACCAATAAATTTGTAAAGTTTATTTAAGAATTGTGAGTCAGTTTGCCTGTAAAAATCCCACGTTCAAATAGAGGGAACTTTCCTTTACAATTATCTAAATAGGGATGACGGCAATAGGGTATTATTCCCAGGCGGTGTCTCTAAACAACTAATCCCCGGACAACAGGCTCTTCAAAAGTTTGTGGTAGATGCAAGAACAAACCTCACCCGAGTGTCCTTTCAACAGAAAAGTTCCTCCATTGGGCACTGGGTGGCAGGTTAACTTGTTCCTGCAAAGTCAGGGAAACAAGAAGAAACAAAACCATGCTGCACTTCCCAGCACTCTCTGTGGTTCGGTCTATGCAGTAACTGGCTCCTCAAAGTCCTTCTTTAAGCATACTCTAGAACCGAAGGTCTGGTAGCCGTATTCGGCCCTCTTCTTCTGTCTCCCTGGAGACCGAATGGCTCTGGACCGATCCACCCAAACAACAAGCACCTGGTCCCTATGGATGGATCTCCCAATCTGCCATTCCTCTTTGATATCCAGGAAACAGGCACAAACTTCATTCTCCAGCCCCCTCAGCAGTTTTGGGATATGCAGGAAATCCCAAACAAAGTCGTCCACCCACTCTCCACAAGAGCTCTTCATGACGTCCAAAACTTGGGATGGGACATATGGGAAGTCCAGGCCCCACTCCATGGCTAACCTACTCTGCACCTCCCTCTGGAACCGGGACAGCCTTGGTAAATCTCTTGCGTTCCCTCTTCCAGGAAGGACGCAAGCATATGGAGATCTTATCACCCATTGATGATAAGTGGGCGCCCTGGTCTGGGTGGTGGAAGGCCTGCGCAAGAAGCACTGCTGAATGTTGACTAGGGCTCCTGCAATAGGCTCAGGTGTCATGGTTGGTTCTGGCTCTACTTCTAGCTGGGCTCCCTAGATGCTTGACCCTCCAGTCTCCCACTCCTCATCTGAGCTTGAACCCAAAGATGACCATTCCGTCAAACTCTCTAGTGACCCAAATTCTGCCTGCAGTCTGGGGGAACCCAGATCAAGGACCCAGCCCTCACACTCCCCATCCAGCTCACCTGGGAACGCACTCTCCCCTCTTGCTGGCTGGACTAGAAGTGGGGTAGCAGGGGACTTAGGATTGGTCGGCTGCTCGGGGACTTTAACTGGCTCCTGCACGGTAGTACTAACAGTTGCCAGGTCCCTAGCCAGGCCACAGGTCTCCGCAGCTTCTCCTCCCTTGATGTCCTCTGTATTCACAGGGGAGTCGTAAGGCCGCAACTGTACCCTGCCTTTGGGTGGTGATTTCAGGCCCTCTCCGGCCTTCTGGAACTTCCACGGCTGCGGATGGCAAAGCCCTAAGTGCAGGTCTACTGTATAGTAGCGTGGCTCCTGCATTGTAGACACCAGCCGGGTTAGTGGTTCATCACAATGACCACACCGGGCCCAGGCCATTACATCAGCGGTTGGAATCTGGCATTCGGAACAAATTAGGCACAGCAGCTCAGCTCCCTCGATCACTCCCAGGGCGAGTCCACCGCGAGGCTCCAGTCGGACACCGGTGTCCACCAATGTTTGCTCCGGCTTCTCCGGCAACCATGTCAGAGCTGGAACAAGACGACCACCCTCCGCTATCTTCTGCTGCCTCGTGGTGTCTCGTGCTAGCAGGAAGCATTGGGTCTCCTTCAGGGCATGGCACTGCCCCTTTGTTTCCAGATGGGCTGGCACCAAGAGATCTGATAGGCAGGCTCGCTGTTGGCCATGCTGCTGTAACTCCTTGTGCGAAGGATGGAAACTTGCAGACATGCTGATGCTAGCAGGATTTGTCCAGGCATGCTGACCTTTCCGGTGGTTGCTGGTAGCAACAGTAAATTTAATAGCCCCTGTCTTCCTGAAGGGCCCCTAAAGTGTAGGAAAAGTTAGTTGAAGTGCTAGCTAGCCATGATTAACTACTGCTCCCAGCCCATCCTATTCCAGGCCCTGTCAGCCCTCCTGGCTACAACGGCCCTCTCCACTGCCACAGTGACACCACAGTCCCAACTGGCTCTTGCACTGTTCTCAGACTGTCTCTCACCCCAATCTGCTCCGACGTGCCTCCTCCAGCTTCCCAGGGTGTGTATCACTCACCGACTCCTGACACTTGTAGTTCCTGTCCTGGAGATCTCTCTGGCAGTACTCTCTCCTGCTGTTCTTCTCTTGCTCGCTCACTTAGGCCTCTGTTCTGGAATCTCACACTCCTCCCGGATGCACCTGAGTCCCAGGCCGAAGTCAATCCCCCCCCCGGGGGCTCCTTCAAGGCCCTGACAGCCTCCATACTACTCCATCTCCATCTCTTCCACCCAAACTCTCTTCCCTGGCTGGGCTGACCCCAGGTATTTGAAAAAGCCTGCCCCCTGCCAATCCAGATTGGGGATTGGTCAGGGCTTCCCAAAAACCTCAGGCAGTTCCACCCCTCTTCCACACCCTTTCTTCTAGAACCCTCTAGAAGAAGAAAGGGGAGGTAACCGAGAGGTGTCAATACCTGTGAGTCACCAACCACTCCCTGAGCCACTCCCAGCCCAGAATCAAAACAATCAGGCTTGACTTCCAGTCAGGCCAGACTAAATTTGCCTCACCTAGCAAAAATCTCTCTCTAGCACCTACCTAAGGTAGAGGGCGCTACATGTATAAACAAACAGAGCATAAAATATATGTAGTAGTGTGTACCATTATGGGGACTGCAATGTTGAATAAAGGAGTACTGATAGGGGTGTACCAAGATGGCGACCACCACTATCTCTTCCTGTGTAATATAAATAAACAAAGAGACATAGGAAATGAGGTAGGAGATAGGCGGAAGTGATCTAATAGGATGTAGTGGGAGGATTACAGAAGAGTAGTATGAGGGATAAAGACTACAAAAGGAATCCTATCACTGACATCCCCAGCTTCTGTAGATGCCCAGTGGGAAAGCCGAAATGCATCAAGCGAGGGACGTTCAATGACGAGTATTCTGACAGCTGGAACGCATGCCGAGGCCTATACCATAGACATGATTGTAAGTGTAATTGCTTTTAACCTTTAAAGTTATATAATTTCACACTATGGAGGTTCTTTTTATGATCCTTCCCTATGGTGTGAGTATATTACACTGATCCCGGTCACTACATTGAAGGAGTGAAGGAACGCCAATTATCTGGATACCAATAAGCTCATTTGACTCAGAGAATGTCAACTACTGTCGGTGAGTGGGGGAACACAGGAGGGGAGCATGCCACTGTGGAACCCACATGGAAAAGGAATATTTCCACCAGCACTTTGAAATTGCACTGATCACTTTACATACAGTATCTCACAAAAAAGAGAACATCCCTCACATTTTTGTAAATATTTTATTACGGTATATCTTTTCATGTGACAACACTGAAGAAATTATACTTTGCTACAATGTAAAGTAGTGTGTGTACAGCTTTTATAACAGTGTAAATTTGCTGTCCCCTCAAAATAACTCAACACACAGCCATTAATGTCTAAACCGCTGGCAACAAAAGTGAGTACACCCCTAAGTGAAAATGTCCAAATTGGGTCCAATTAGCCATTTTCCCTCCCTGCTGTCATTTGACTCTTTAGTGTTAAAAGGTCTCAGGTGTGAATGGGAAGAAGGTGTGTTAAATTTGGTGTTATCACTCTCACTCTCATACTGGCCACTGGAAGTTCAAAATGGTACCTCATGGCAAAGAACTCTCTGAGGATCTGAAAAAGAACTGTTGCTCTACATAAAGATGGCCTGTATGAGAGAGTGAGAGTGATAACACCAATTATAACACACTTGCTTCCCATTCACACCGGAGACCTTGTAACACTAATGAGTCACATGACACTGGGGAGGGAAAATGGCTAATTGGGCCCAATTTGGACATTTCACTTAGGGGCGTAATGATAGGGGTTGCAAGGCTTGCAGTTGCAACCGGGCCCCATGGTCCTGGGAGCCCGTGTGCCTCCCTTGTACACCTGAATAGGAGGGATGGAGGGGTTGGCATTTAGAGGCCCCAATCTCCTCCATTTTCCTCTATCCAGTTTGCTTGTCTTCTGCTGTTCCCAGGGTCCCTGTGTGCTTCCCTGGTCCCCCCCACAGAGCTGCTGTCTTCCCCCTTACCCTCTCCTGCCAGCTGGTGTAGAGGATGTGTCATGATGTTGAGATGGGAACGGGTCGGTAAATTTGTAATTTACTGGCTCCTTCCTTTTCTGAATGAACAGAGTCAGTGATTGGTACCAATTGGTTCATTCATAACTGAGGCATAGTAAACTGTTTTTACTATACTTCCGTTTCTGAATGAATGGCAGGCTCGGTGCACAGCTATTCCTGTCCATTCATTCTGTGCAGCTAAAGGCTACACAGATGGAAATTGAGAGCTGAGGTTTGTTTAAACCCCTGATATCTCAATAAAGTCCCCAACAGAGCTCCTAAAAAAATGTAAAAATAAAATTGTAAGAAATAAAATGAAATGGTAAAAAAATAATAAAATTAAAATAAAAATTACAAACTACTGACACCAGTGAGGGAACTATCAGAATTGCAAAGTTTGCAATTTGTGACCGGGCCCTGGCATTTCACCACCATGGGAATGGCCCTTCATAATTTCTTGCACCGGGGCCCTAAAGGTTCTAGTTACGCCTCTGTGTGTACTCACTTTCGTTGCCAGTGGTTTAGACATTAATGGCTGTGTGTTGAGTTATTTTGCAAGGACAGCAAATGTCCACTGTTATACAAGCTGTACACTCACTACTTTACATTGTAGAAAAGTGTCATTTCTTTAGTGTTGTCACATGAAAAGATATAATAACATTTTTACAAAAATGTGAGGGGTGTACTCATTTTTGTGAGATACTGTATATCTATGGACTTTAAGAACTGTGATTGGAACTAATGCAGATAAGATTCATTTATTTTTCACACAGTCACTTGTTCATAGTTTTATATTAACCACTTCAGCCCCGGAAGGATTTCCAGCTTTAGGACCGGAGCCCTTTTTGCGATTCGGCGCTGTGTCGCTTTAAATGACAATTGCGCGGTCGTGCGACGTTGTACCCAAACAAAATTTGCGTCCTTTTTTTCCCACAAATAGAGCTTTCTTTTGGTGGTATTTGATCACCGCTGCGTCATTTCTGATCGCCGCTATAAACAAAAGAAGAGCGACAATTTTGCAAAAAAACCCAAATTTCTTACTATTTCCTAAAATACAAATCCAAAAAAAAAAATATAAAAAAACATTTTTTTCACCGTTTTTGGCCGATTTATATTCTTCCTCATATTTGCGATAAAAAAAATCGCAATCGGCGTTTATTGATTGGTTTGAGCAAAAGTGGTCGCGTTTACGGATGATGAGAATTCATTTTTGGGGTTTTTAATTTTTTTAAATTTTTTACTAAAAATGGCGGCGATCTGCGATTTTTTGCGGTACTGCGATATTTTAGCGGACATGTCGGAACGTTTTGACACTTTTTTGGGACCATTGGCATTTATACAGCGATCAGTGCTATAAAAATGCACTGATTACTGTGTAAATGCCATTGGCAGTGAAGGGGTTAACCTGCAGGGGGCGCGCTAAGGGTTAACTATGTTCCCTGGGCGTGTTCTAACTGTGTGGGGGCTTGCCTAGCTGGGGAAGGGAAGTGGTCACAGCCTTCATGTACAGGAAGGCTGTGATCACAGCCCTTCCCCCTCACACAGAGCGGAGGTCCGTGTTTACATACACGGACCTCCGCTCACTCGCTCCGGGGGGGGGCATCGCGGGTGGCCGGCGGCAATCGAAGCCGCCGCACCCGCTCCCTGACCCCCCCGAACACAGTGAGCGCGTGCGCGCCTCCGGCGGCGCGCGCTCACAGTGGCTCTGTATCGCGGCCGCCGTCGTATGACGGCGATTCGCGTTACAGAGCCACTCTGTCGCCGTCAATTGCCGATCAGCCGTCGGCAAGCGGTTAAGGATTGAGATTTGCATTTACATGTATTTGATGCAAGAGGTTTGCTTATAAGAGCACAGGAATTTATGCACAAGAGCACTTTATATATTTGTATTTATGAATTTTGATATTTTCTGTTCTATTTATAAGAGCACATGAATTTTGTATACAATTAGGAGAAGCGCTGTGGTCTTACTAAATACCTTGGACTGTCTACATTCCAAAATGGGATAATTTGGGGGATATTTGTGCTGTCCTGACATTTTTGGGCCTCAAGAAATGAGATAGGCTGCCAGTACATTAAGATTGATCAATTTTCAGATATATACCATAGTTTGTGGACTGTATAACTTTCCTACAGACTAAATAATATACACTAATTTGGGTTATTTTCATCGAAGAAATGTAGAATACATTTTGGCCTAAATTCATGAAGAAAGATTATTTATTTGCAAATTTTTTTAACGGAAACAGGAAATAGACGTATGAGTGTTGCCAGCATTGCTGCAGAGGTTGAAGGGGTGGGGGGTCAGCCTGTCAGGGCTCAGACCATACACCACACACTGCATCAAATTGATCTGCTGTCGTCCAGAAGGAAGACTCTTCTAAAGATGATGCACAATAAAGCCGAAGAAAGCAGAAGACAAGCAGACTTAGCACACGGATTACTGGAACCATGACGTGGGGTCTGATGAGACCAAGATAAGCATTTTTGGTTCAGATGGTGTCAAGTGTCTGTGGTGGCAACCAGGTGAGGAGTACAAAGACAAGTGTGTCTTGCATACAGTCAAGCATGGGGGTGGGAGTGTCATGGTCTTGGGCTGCATGAGTGCTGCCGGCACTGGGGAGCTACAGTTCATTGAGGGAACCATGAATGCCAACATGTATTGTGACATACTGAAGCAGAGCATGATCCCCTCCATTTTGAGACTGGGCTGCAGGGCAGTATTCCAACATAACGACCCCAAACACACTTTCAAGATGACCACTGCCTTGCTAAAGCAGCTGAGGGTAAAGCTGATGGACTGGCCAAGCATGTCTCCAGACCTAAACCCTATTGAGCATCTGTGGGGCATCCTCAAACAGAAGGTGGAGGAGTGCAAGGCCTCTAACATTCACCAGCTCTGTGATGTCGTCATGGAGGAGTGGAAGAGGACTCCAGTGGCAATCTGTGAAGCTCTGGTGAACTCCATGCCCAAGAGGGTTGAGGTAGTGCTGGAAAATAATGGTGACCACACAAAATATTGACACTTTGGGCCCAATTTGAATATTTTCACACTTACACTGTTATACAAGCTGTACACTCACTACTTTACATTGTAGCAGAATGTCATTTCTTCAGTGTTGTCACACTAAAAGATATAATAAAATATTTACAAAAATGTGAGGGGTGTATTCACTTTTGTGAGATATTGGCCCTGATTTACTATACCTCCCAAATCTACTCCAGCAGTGCCTTAAAATAACTCCAAATTAAAGGCAATTACAACTTCAACTCTCACAGACTCGAGTAAAATAGCACACATGCTGCCTCTATTTGCCTGTGAAGATGCCTCTCAGATCACATGCTTGATGTTGGCTGGGATTGAACCTGTGAATTCCTCCATTTAATGCTTGTATGCAAGTTCAAAAAAATATTCCTTTAACCACTTCAGCCCCGGAAGGAATTCACGCTTTAGGTCCTGAGCACTTTTTGCGATTTGGCACTGCGCTGCTTTAACTGACAATTGCGCGGTAGTGCGACGTTGTACCCAAACAAAATTTGCGTCCTTTTTTACCCACAAATAGAGCTTTCTTTTGGTGATATTTGATCTCCTCTGTGTCATTTGTGACCGTCGCTCTAAATAAAAAAAGAGCGACAATTTTTCAAAATAACCTTTTCTTCGTTTTTGCTAAAATACAAATACAATTGTAAAAAAATAAAAATCATTTTATTTACTTGTTTTTGGCCAATTTATATTCTTCCTCCTATCTTTGTTAAAAAAAAATTGCAATTGGCTTTATTGTTTTGTTTGCACAAAAGTTGCTGCATTTAGGGATGATGCAAATTAATTTCTGGAGTTGTATTTTTTACATTTTTACTAGTAATGGCAGCGATCTGCGATTTTTAGCGGCACTGCAAAATTGCGGCAGACATGTCGGACCATTTAGACTTTTTTTGGACCATTGGCATTCATACAGCGATCAGTGGTATAAAAATGCACTGCTTACTGTAGAAATGTCATTGGCAGTGAAGGGGTTAACCTGGAGTGGGTTAACTGTGTTCCCTATGGGGAGTTCTAACTGTATGGGGGCTGGGCTGCCAGGGGGAGGGAAGTGATCACGGCTTCCATATACAGGAAGCCTGTGATCACCGCCCTTCCCCCTCTGTCCGAACGGAGATCCATGTTTACATACATGGACTTCCGTTCTTTCACTGCAGAGGGGCCATCGCGGATAGCCAGTGGCGATCGAGTCCGCCCTACCCGCTCCCTGACCCCCCCCAGAACACAGTGAGCGTGCGAGAGTGTCTCCGGCAGCATGCACGGGCTCACAATGCTAGTCATCGCAGCTGCCGTCAGGTGAGGGCGGTCTGCGATAACGAACCACTTTGCCGCCGTCACGCTGCGGCGGGTGGCAAGTGCTTAAATATCGTGCTTGGGGGTCCCCTTAGTATGGATCTTTGTGATGTTTAGAACAGTGGCACCGCAAAATGACATTTGTAAATGAAAAATTGTCATTTAAAATCGGTCGTGGCTGGAATGTATTCCTGGTTCCCTGCAATATACAGGGTGGGCCATTTATATGGATACACCTTAATAAAATGGGAATGGTTGGTGATATTAACTTCCTGTTTGTGGCACATTAGTATATGCGAGGGGGGAAACTTTTCAAGATGGGTGGTGACCATGGTGGCCATTTTGAAGTCGGCCATTTTGAATCCAACTTTTGTTTTTTCAATAGGAAGAGGGTCATGTGACACATCAAACTTATTGGGAATTTCACAAGAAAAACAATGGTGCTTGGTTTTAACGTAACTTTATTCTTTCATGAGTTATTTACAAGTTTCTGACCACTTATAAAATGTGTTCAATGTGCTGCCCATTGTGTTGGATTGTCAATGCAACCCTCTTCTCCCACTCTTCACACACTGATAGCAACACCGCAGGAGAAATGCTAGCACAGGCTTTCAGTATCTGTAGTTTCAGGTGATGCACATCTCGTATCTTCACAGCATAGACAATTGCCCTCCGCATGGAGCCATAGTAGTGTTTTAAAATCATCTTCACTGAAGATGATTTTAGAACACTAATATGGCTCCATGCGGCTGAAACAGAGTTTTTCCACACACTGTGAAGATGATTTTAGAACACTAATATGGCTCCATGCGGCTGAAACAGGGTTTTCCACACACTGTGAAGATAATTTTAGAGCACTAATATGGCTCCATGCGGCTGAAACAGGGTTTTTCCACACACTTTGAAGATGATTTTAGAACACTAATATGGCTTCATGCGGCTGAAACAGGGTTTTTCCACACACTTTGAAGCAGGGGAGGGCTGGCAGCCTTAGGCCTGGGGGGCAAGTCCAGTCAAGTGTCCCACTGAACCAACAAATCAGCTCACCATCCATGCCCACCTGGTATTAGAACGGATATTGATGTTATGAAACAAGACAAATGATACAATGTGGTAACATAATTGTGCAGCCTCAACAGTGCCCATCAATGCAGCCGCACCAGTGTCCACCAATGCAGCCTCACCAGTGCCTATCAAATGCAACCTGATCAGTGCCCATCAATCAATGCAGGCTCGCCAGTGCCCATCAGAATAGCCGGCCCTGTGTGCCGCCCCTTGCCTTAAGTTAGTTGGTGGCTGCGCCCCTGGCCCCTGCTTCCTTCCTCCACAAGAAGAAAAAAAGTGTGAGCAGGAGGCGGCCATCGGCCATTTTTAATGTAAGTTAGGGTGGCCAGGGGGGCAATTGCCACCCTGCCCCCTTGCCCAGCCCTCCCCTGCTTTGAAGATGATTTTAGAACACTAATATGGCTTCATGTGGCTGAAACAGGGTTTTCCCCTACACTTTGAAGATGATTTTAGCACAGTAATATGGCTCTATGCCCCTGCAATAGGCTTTTCCCACACACTTTGAAGATGATTTTAGAACAATAATCTTTCCCTTAAAGCAACAGCTGGAGGTTTTCCCTGTACAACTTGGAGATGATTTTAGAATCTAAAATCATCTCCTAGTTCTATAGGGAGAGGTTCCTACTGTTGCTTAAAGGGACAGATTATTGTTTCTTGCACAAAATTAAAAAGTGCATCTACATTGCTGGTTTAAAAAAAAAAAAAAAATTCCAAAAATAAAAAAAACAGTGTTGGCCACCTCCTCCTCCTCCACCGCCACTTTCACCGCCTCCTCAACCTCCAACTCCACATCCACCTCCATTTTTTATTTTTTTATGTGATTTTAGGTTAAAAATTATTTTAAGTTATTTCCCTATCCCCAATTCTTTGTAGGGCACTTGTCCGACCCTTACCCCCATTTACCTTCCTTTTGCAGACCTCTAGGACTTTCCAGGACTTTGTTACAGCCATTTTTGTGCCTAAAAGTTCGGGTCCCCATTGATTTCAATGGGGTTCGGGGTGCGGGTCAAATTTCGGGTCAAGTCCGGACCCGAACCCGGAAGTTTTGTCCCGAAGTTCGGCCGAACCAGCAGAACCCGAACTTCCAGAGGTTCGATCAACTCTAATGTTGACTACACACTAAATAAAGGGTCAACCCCAACTGGCATATGTTTGTTAGCATCTGGGTTCCTGTGAGAACTAGCCTGCAAAGTTGGTATTTTTACACATTCTCAACCTCTAGCTATGTTCTAAAACGTACCTGTAAAGTAGCCAGCAATCAATTGATTCTGGGTGCCAATCCCGCCAGTTGTGTTTTGGTCCCTAGGGACTGCCAGCTGATGGACCTCTGGCTCCCTCGCCTCATCCAGCTCTCATGAATCATCCCTTGCAAGGCACATGTTGTGCAAAATGCAACAGGCAAGGATGATCCTGGAAGCCTTTGGAGGAGAGTACAGCAGCTCCCCCCCAGGCCTGGTCAAGCAGAGGAACCGGGACTTCAGTAAGCCAATAGTAAGCTGAACAATGGCCCGGCTTCTCCACAAGGCACTATTGTAGCGATGTTGTGGCTGGCCCTGGGGGTACCTGATTGGAGCCATTAGCCACGTCAGCTGCGGATAGCCAGCATCCCCTGGAAAATAAACAAAAAAGCAAACATTAGTCCTTCCCATCCCTTTTTGTGGCCATAGATGCCTGTCTACAAAAGGAAAAGGAAGAATGTATTAGGCCAACCTGGTTTTTCAGCTGTAAAAATGTTCAAACGATCAAAAACGGGCAAAAACAACCAAAAATGCTATAGAACGCAGATCCCCAATGTTTTTGGACGTTTTAGACCAATTGAGTAAAAGAAAAAAAAAACGCTGGCCCTTTAAAAACGCACAAAAAATTGCAAAAAAAAAAAGCGGTAATATAACACCGGTAAAAGGTGCAAAAATTACAGATAGACCTCTTTCACACTGAGGCACTTTACAGGTGCTATTTAGCCAAAAAAAAAAAAGCGCATGTAAAGAGCCTCAAAAGTCACTCCCCATCCACCCCAAGCCTGAGTGCTTTCACACTGTTGCGGTCCGCTTGCAGGACGTTACAAAAAGTCCTGCAAGCAGCATCTTTGAGCGGTAATATACCGCTCCTCCACCGCCCCTGCCCATTGAAAACCATGGGCAGCGCTTCCAAAGCGGCTGCACACCACCTCGGAAGCGCAGAGAGCGGGCACTTTTAACCCAATTTTAACCCCTTGAGGGGGGTTCAAAGTGCCCCACTCCTGCAGCCTTAGCGCCACTCTAACAGCAGTAAATCCCCGCTGTGACTAGCGGGGATTTATAGCTAATGCCCCACTGCCCCCAGTCTGAAAGTGCCCATAAGCTACAGACATTTTTTGGATGTTTTTTTTAAAGTCCTATGTGCATGAAGCAGCACAGATATTTATTTTGTACCAATCTTGCACCATGTTTATCCTAAACCTACATTGACTCATTCCTACATCACAAAAAGAGGAGAGAGTTTGGGACTTTAAATGAGACCATGTGAACCATGCGTCTCCATCCCTAATGTATACATATATAAAAATTGGAACGCAGATTGGAGCCTCTGCGTTCCTGTCGTTGGGACAATCTGACACCAATTATCACTTCTCTGTGCTTCCCCATACCACGAATAACACCTCAGCTCCCGGTATGGGCGTTCATGTCAGCCCGCCTATTTCAGCCCACTGCCATGCGCATGCTGGTTTGTGCAAGTAGCTAGTCATGTATTCAATTTACAGCTATTAATCTTTTTTTATTTATCCTTTTTCGGCTTCCCCACCAGGGTCGCTTTGCTTGTGCCTTAGTGACATGCCCATGTCTTTTTCAGATTCTATTAATTTCGCATCAGCCCCTGAAGAGTGGCCCTACTGCCACGAAACGTCGTCGGGCATATTCTAGATGCAAATGTGTATACCCAGATTACTGTATGTGCTGTCAGCACTCCACCATTTGGAGCTTGTCTTTTATCAACCTATTTTTAATCATGTGCAATAAGTCTGCTATATATTGTTTATATGTTATGTCAATTATGTATTATGTACCCATTATTGCATGGTATTGTTGCCAATGTTCAACAATAAACTTTTACATTATTTGGTATCCTTGTTTGAAATCGCATCAATGTATACCTCATTTAAAGTCATTCCTACATCAAATGACTCCTTGTTCATGTGGGAATACCATTGTAATGACTAGTGTGTTCAGCTTCTGTGGAGGGGGCAAACCTTTCCAGCTTGCTGCACATTAATGTTATTAGCTAGAGACAACCTCTCTAATGTTCCTGGGATGAGCTGCCAGGCTGGGTGCACACAAGTGGATCAAGATGTCAGCTTGTGTCCAACCAAGGTGCATATACATTGTGTACAAATCTGTTTCTCTGTGTTGAGCCTCTAATTTTGCCAAACATGTATGTCTGTATGTAACTTTACATTTGAGTTTTAGATAAAAAAAATATACTGTACCAATAAGCCACCCGCGTGGCATTTGGCCACATTCAAATTTCTTGAAGAGTCCAGACTGCTTCAAGATGTAGGCATCATGGCAGGACCGTGGGAAAGCTTCTTGGACACTCAAAATCCGCTGCCTGGCATCACAGACAACTTGGACATTGAGGGTGTGGTACTGTTTTCAGTTCCGATAACCAACTTCACTGATCCTGGGGGCCCTGATTGCCACATGTGTACAATCAATGGCCCCCAGGATTTGTGGCATTTGAGCACAGTGGTAGAAAGCCACCTTCACATCATTCCACTCATCTTCATTTTGTGGCCAGTGTATAAATTGTGGTACAAGGTCAAGAATGGCATTTATGACCTGCATAAACATCCTGGACACTGTGGGTTGGCTTATGCCCATAATACTTGCAGAAGTGGCTAGGAAAGCTGCCTCGTCCCAAGATATATAAGGTCACCAATGGCCTGACCATGCCTGGCACAGCATGACTGCGTTCTGTCATTGGTGCGATTTTCTCCTGTATGAGGTGGTAGAGGTGCATAATTGCTTAAGGGAAACCTGCTCCAGATATCAGAGTCCCGCATGTTTTCCAAAAATGCCCGTGGGGCAAAAAGCCGTGGCTGGCAAAGATGAAACAGAGGTGCCGCAATATCCTGGCCTGCTTTTTGATGGGCTGCCTCACAAAAGGCACCCACAAAAGCTGCCACTGCCAGCATAACATATTCTTCTCCCTCTGCCATTGCTCTGTGCCAAAGATATTAATACCACTGCCATTTATATATGCTAATGCGCACAAGTGTGCATATAAGCGCATTTGCTCACAAATATGCGCATCGGCATGCAAATATATACTTGCGGTGCACACATATATGGCTGTGTGTGCATTGATGCGCATATATATGGCTGTGTGTGCATTAATGCGCATATATATATATATGGCTGTGTGCACATTGATGTGCATATATATGGCTGTGTATGCACATATATATAGCTGTATGTGCACAGATATATGAATTTTTTTTTAGATTTCCAGGTCCCTAATTTTTAGTCAAAACCGATTAGAGCAACACTTGTCTAACATCCTCCCAGCACCGGAACTTCCAGGTGATCACAAAGAGTTCTGGGTCGATGAGGGCCGGTTCACACTGCTCCAACCTTGGAGATAGCATATGATTCGCACACTGCAGTGTGACTTGTATGCAAGCTCTGTGCAATACGAATTCAGCCATAGAGATTGCTTTGCAAATTCAGACATACAATTGGAGCAAACACACACAGCCCTTTTTTTTTTTTACACAGGGTCAGAATTGGAGCACAGGGCTGTTTACATCATGCAATAAGACTCCTGTGTGAGTTTGCACTGCGATATGTTAACTGATTTGGGGCTGTTACCTTTGTACGGTCACTCCCCACAGTTCACAGAGCAGTGTGAACTGCAACCAGGAGACAAGCGATGCCGGAACACACAGTGGATTCACAGCGTTCCTGCATTGCTGCAGTGTGAACCGGCCCTAAGGCAGTTTGCTTAGAAATGGTGTCCCTGGCATTACAGCAGGTGAACAACAAATGCAGAGGACAGTTTCACACATACAACACTGCATATCCACCAGCTGAATTCATTACCTGCAATTTTCTCCAGCTGTTAAATCTAAAGACTCCACCTAAACACCTGGATAATTGACTTGCTGGTGTGCTAAAGATTAGGTTTTGAGGTACACAATTACAGCTTAGAATTCACATAATTCTAAAGAAAGATACTTCACTTCCAACGTAAAAAGTAATAGAAACAAACAAGGAGGTCAATAATTGACATTTATTTTGCAAGCATAAAAACACAATTATATACACACATTCAGTTCCTACCGTTTAAATATTAAAACTAAAAATAGTGAATGACACAAAAATGAAAACCCTTAGGTTGGAACAGCCCTGCTCATAGGAGCTTACAATCTAAAATAGTTAGAAACCTTACACTGGACACCAACACACATCACATTTTGAACAGCAAAATTGAGAAAACTTAGTCATTATAACAAAGCGTCACAACTTAATATTAAGAACATATTCTAACACCCACCACCAAACCAAATTCTACGCACATACATTGGTTAGTCTGTTCAGTTATAAGCTGCATTTTCATGTACATGACTAAACAATGAGATCAAACAATCAGCAGATACTCCCAAACTAGGAATGCATGGTAAGGCATAAACAATACACACAACAATTGACAGAATCACCACAGAAAACCACTTTTGATGGTCAAAATGCACAATAATTTCAGCAAACAGCTCTAGTGAGAAACTACTCATTATGCACAAGAGCATTACTCCCACAAACACCACAAAAAAAAGAAACAGGCCTCTTCTCAGACCCGACCAAACGGAGTCCAGCTACTGCAGACCTTTATATAGCATAGCTTGTATTGTTAACATCGACACACCCAATGGAAGTACATGCCCACCAGTGTCATTCAATCTGTCTCTTCATGAATGTTTCAAATGCTTACACCTGATGAGCAGTAACAGCACATGCAAAATGTTATGGTTTACACTGCACAGGTCCATGTGGTTTGAAAACTGTTGGTTTGTTTAGGTGCATGCGAATGGATTAAGAGCCCATACACATTATTAGACTTTGTGCATATTTTTGTGTCCTTATATAACTAAACCATGTAGTGTAAGGACCTGCCTGGTTGCATACACATTTAAACTCTTAAGGTTTGCCCTCATATTAACCACTTCCCGACCAGGGCCGTAAATAGGCGGCGGTCAGGTTTGAGCGGCTCTCATTTTTTAGAGCTGGCGGTCGGCTATCCAGGGGTAACGACCGATCCGGCTCGGGAGCCACTCGGTCGTTACCCCAGGGGGCGGGAGGGGACACCCCCCTCCCCCCGCCTTCCGCCGCTCTTCTCCAGCCTCCCGACCCACCGGGAGACCGGAGCGACGATCCGGCGCGTCTGCTGGCTGGAAGGAGACCTGACAGAAGCCGTAATCGGCTCCGATCGGGTCTCCTTCGGCAAATTCCGGAAGCGACGTCACAACGTCACTTCCGGTTTACACGGCGGCTAACGGCGCCAAATTTAAAAAAATGACAGTATTCAGAATCACCGTTTTTGGCAATCTGAATACTGTGAAGTGCAAAGGAGGGATGGGGGGTCTTTTAGACCCCCCAGCCCTCCAAAAAGAGTACCTGTCACCATATATTACTATCACAAGGGATGTTTACATTTCTTGTGATAGCAATAAAAGTGATCAGATTTTTTTTTTAAAGGAACAGTGCTAAAAATAAATAAATAAATAAAATAAAAAAAAAAAAAAAGATTTAAATCGCCACCGTCCCCGCAAGCTCGCGCAGCAAAGAAAACGCATGCGTAGGTCGCGCCCACATATGAAAACGGTGTTCAAACCACACATGTGAGGTATCGCCGCGATCGCCAGAGTGTGAGCAATAATTATAGCAAAAGACCTCCTCTATAACTCTAACCTGGTAACCGTTAAAATTTTTTAAAGCGTCGCCTATGGAACTTTTTAAATACCGGACTTTGTCGCCATTCCGCGAGTGCGCGCAATTTTCAACCGTGTCATGTATGGTATCTATTTACTCGGCGTAACATCCTCTTTCACAATATGCAAAAAAATTGGGCTAACTTTACTGTTGTCTTATTTTTTAACTCATAAAAGTAAAATTGTTCCAAAAAAATCACGCTTGAAAGACCACTGCACAAATACAGTGTGACAAAAAGTATTGCAACAATCGCCATTTTATTCTCTAGGGTGTTTGAAAAAAAAATATATAATGTTTGGGGGTTCTAAGCAATTCTCTAGCAAAAAAAAATGTTTTTAGCTTGTGACCACCAAATGTAAAAAAGTGGCCCGGTAGGTAAGTGGTTAAAGGGTCTGGGTCAATTTGAATCCAAAGATCTGTCGCAAATCTAATAGTGTTAAGCCCCGCACACACGGGACAACGATCGCACGTACGATCCTGCCAAATCGTATGTAGCATACTGACTGCACTACACGATCGTACGACCGCAGAAGAACGTTCAGGTGCATGTAATTAGCATCCAGCCATTCCTGACTTTGGAGCATGCGTGTTTTGCACAATACAACTTTGTTGTACCAACTGCTCTGTACACACGATACAACGGTCGTATGAGCGCTTGTTGGTACGACCAAGTTTTCTAGTCTGCTCATACAACTCCCTTGTACGACCGTCATATGTGCGACTGTTCAAATCGCGCATACGAACGATCGATATCGCAGACAAGTACGTTAGTACGACCTGTTGTATGCGATCGTCGTTCCGTGTGTACGGGGCTTTAGTCCATAGCCATGCTCAGCATACCAAGCAATATGCCTTTGTACACTCAGGCACTGATATTGGACGAGAAGGCCTGGCTTGCAGTTTCCACTCTAATTGATCCCCAAGGTGTCCTGTTGTATTGGAGTCAGGAGTCCAGGCCAGTCAAGTTCCACCACCCCAAACTCCTTCACCCATGTCTTTATGCACTGGTCCAAATAAATACGTAGAGGGGGTATTCTGATGTGATTTATAATTTCAGCAGTTGTTTTTGACCTTAGTTCCAGTGAAGGGAACTGATCAGCATACCAACACATTTGGACAGTTTCCTTATCTGAAGTTTGTAGGACCAGTTTGGGGATGGTCTGTTCCTATTCCAACATGACTGCACACCATTGCACAAAGCAAGGTTCATAAACACAATAAAACACCTTTTTGCTGAATTAGAGCATAGACTGCAAGCTAGGCCTTCTCATCCAGCATCAGTTCCTGACCTCACAAATGCTCTTCTGGAAGAATGGTCAAACATTCCCATAGACACACTCCTAAACCTTGTGGACAGCCTTCCCAGAAGAGTTGTGGCTGTTGTAGCAGCAAAGCGGGTGGCAAATCCTATTTTCACACAATGGACTAAGACTGGGCTGCCATTAATGTTCATGTGTGTGTAAAGGCAGCCGTCCCACTACTTTGGCCTAGATAAGGACACTGATTTGACATTTGCATAAGCAATGGTAATGTTTGTTGTGTGAACATCATAAGTCGAAAATACAACAGGACATGGCTTGCATGGGATTCAAACCCAAGAAACAAACAATGCTAATCAGCCGAGCTACCTTCAGAGCCACTGCAAAGCTGCATAGCCTGCTTATCTACACACATCCTACATTTCTGTGGACATATAGGTGATGGAATGACAGGTGTTAGGATTTCTACTTCAGGTTATCTATTTCAATTTTTCATCATTGAATTAAATTAATAAATTACACTAATTTGACATTTGCATAAGCAATGGTATTGCTTGTGTTTGAACAACATGACAAGTACGGATGTATTCTTATGTATTTCTTCAGTGCTATTTGAAGTTTTTCTAAAAAAAATAAAAAAAATTAAAATTAAAATTTCCATAAGCAATGGTATTGTTTGTAGTTTGTAAAGATATCTGTGTGAGTTTAGGGAAATATTTTGTGACATGGACAGCAGCAAAGTGAAATTGACCAAGAAAAAAAAAATATTTACAAAACATGAAGAGATTTCACATTCTAGCATTCTTAAAAACAAAATAGATTCTCAAATGTGCAACATTGTTGCCAGGAGAATTTCTTTGAGAGAAAGATACATTTATTTTCAACATGAAATGGATTTATTTGATAAAGTAACAATTGTACCATTAGAATGAATGGCAGAAACTTGCACTTGGCAAAATAACTCTCCTCTTCACTCCCAAAAAATGTGTGTAAAATAACTCACATTTTGGTATTTACTAACTACTCAAGGAATTACTCCATGAGAGTTATTTTGAGAGTTGTTTTGTGTCTGAGCATGCTCAGTTGTACTCAGCTGTGCTCTGTGCCTAGGAGTAAAGAGATGGGGACGTTATCTCTTCTCAGACTTTTTAAGATTCGCGATTTACGGTAATTTTACCGCTATTTTGCGGCAATTTTGCGGCAGCGCTATAGTAAATGACCCCCATTGTGTATATGTATATATATATATATATGTGTATATATATATTTCTATAAATATTGAAAGCTTGGAAGCTTATCCTTTCTTGGCTATGCAGTAGGTCCCTAGCCTGGTGTTAGGACATCTAATATAGTTATGCTTGTTCCAGGTCAGTGACCTATTAAAAGAAACCCGTCTCTTCGCCCATTCAGGACAATGTGACAGATTCTCTTAAACCCCCTACCCTTCCCCGGCTGATACCTTCATCAAGCTACCCTGCCATTTCAGTATTCTGTTGGGGATGGCGGACCTATACAATGCTTCCAGGTACAGTATAGGGGAGAATCTGACTTTCTCCCCTTATTCCCAAGATGTAGTGTACACACGGTCCAATTATCGGCCGAAATATTTCGTATGACAGCCTGTCCTCCCATAATCTGACTGTTAGTATGCTCCATTCGACAGCCGATTTTCATTTATAGTCCAACAAAAGCTGGATGAGCCGACTAGAAAATTTTTGCCCACCAATAAGGCCACATCTGATTTTTGGCTCGTCTGTATAGAAGTTGGACAAACAGAAGTTGAAAGTACAAACACGCATGTTCGGAACCCAGGAACTAGCTGGGAGTGTTAGATCGCGTAAACACGAAATCAGCGGAAGAGGCCCAAAGGTTGACGCACGAAAACTGAACTTCCCCTTTCTACGCTCGTAGAACGTCACTACGTTCGCCTTTGTCAAATGATAATTTTACTAACGTCAGTACGCTAGACAAAATCACGGACAGCCGATTTTGTAAACAATTGGACGTGCGGTCGTACGACAATCGCAGCATGTGTATGAGGCTTAAGAGGTCAAGGCCTGAACTCTGTCACACGGGGAAGAGGTGAAGGTCATTAACCCTGTGTTAGCTCCGTCACAGACTGCTATGGCGCTTGCACAGATATTGGACTCAGGGATCTAACAGGCAAGCAGGATTGGGGAAAGCTTGAGCAAGGTAAGCCATGAATGGGTGAAGTGACAGATGCACTTTAAATATTGAAGCAACGAGGGGAACAGTTATGTAGTGTGCAATCTTAATATTAGGCCAGTAATGGCAAAGTTCATATTTCTATTTTGACAGGTTCCCTTGATGTTGAATTATCATCACAAGCTTTGTACTTGACATTTCTTTTCCTATTGTTTTTGTCCTTTGTTCCAGTTGGCATTGTTACACATTACTGAGAACAGTAAAGGTTACCTACATCAAATCCTATGTCTGACTCATATGTCCAGTGCTACCTATGTAGTTTTGCGAACCCCCACACATTTTATATTAACCCACTAAGAACAACTTAACAAGATGTAATTTTGTACATTGTTTGGATAAAAATCTCATGGATTTTCCAAGGTTCTGCATTGGCTGCTTTTAACCTGTGTGACAAATGCGTTGATGCCTGTGATGGAAAGATAAAAACCCAGGACATTTCCACACTCTAGCACAGTCGAGCTGGCCATATACCAGTAGAATTTTGTTTGAAATGTTTGGCTTCTGGAACGTTCGTTTTATTTTTCTAATTTTAGTGGGGTTAAAACAATGTTCATTTTTGACCCTTGTGACAAGAAAATTTGAAGGAGCAGAATGGAAAACTTTTCTTGAACAAATGAAATTCTAACCATGAATGTGGTTATTGTTCAGAAAAAAGTCTACATATTGTAATGAAACCTGTTTAACACATCAGGGATTCCATTCAAATAACAGGTCCGGATGAAATTTTAACTGCTTTATTGGTGACAAGAAAGAAGGTTCTAACAACTTTTGTTAATCAACTTTTGAAAGAAAAACTAACCGTGTATTGCCAGCAGCTATAACAGTTTCAACTCTTCTGGGAAGGTTGTCTACAAGGTTTAGGAGTGTGTCTATGGGAATGTTTGACCATTCTTCCAGAAACGCATTTGTAAGGTCAGGCACTGATGTGGACAAGAAGGCCTGACTCGCAGTCTCCGCTCTATTTCATCCCAAAGGTGTTCTATTGGGTTAAGCTCAGGACTCTATCAGGCCAGTCAAGTTCCTCCACCCCAAATTTGCTCAGCCATGTATTTATGGACCTTCTTTGTGCACTGGTGCGCAGTCATGTTGGAACAAGAAGGAGCCATCTCCAAACTGTTCCCACAAAGTTGGGAGCATGAAATTGTCGAAAATGTATTGGTATGCTGACGCCTTAAGAGTTCCCTTCACTGAAACTAAGGGGCCAAGCCCAACCCCTGAAAAACAACCTGTAACATAAATGTAAAGTGTAAGATAGTTTACCTTAGCAAGATGTGATGGGATTTATAGATATAGTATAATTGTGGATGTAGTTTAAGTCTGTTCCCAGGGATCGTTGCCTGGAGAGTACTGTTAAGAGCCCCAGTGACAAATTTGAGTGGGGGTTCTTCAGTGATTTCCATGCCCAATACCGGGAGGTTGAATCTATCATCAAGAAATACTGGCCCATATTGGGTTTTTAGACAGACATCTCGGAAATGAGATACCCTCTGACCCAGTGTTTATATATAGAAAGGCACCTTCCTTTGCAGACAGACTGGTCAAAAAAGTAAAAGACCCTCCAAATAAACCCCAGATGTTTTGGAACAGAAGGGTTATTTTTGCATGTTAGAGGTGTCTAGCGTGTAGACAAGTCCACACACATTTGTGGAATTTCACCCATTTTTCTTCAACTACAAATGGTAGAAATTTTGAAATCAGAGATGTCATTACATGTGGCTCAACGTATGTTGTGTATGCCTTCCAATGTCCTTGTAATCTTTTATACATTGGTCGAACTAAAAGAACATTGGGCAAGAAAGTATCTGAAGACATCAGTAATATTAAAGCAGGATAAAGAGATCACAGTGTATCCATGCACTTTCGTTGTAAACATAATAGGGATCCCTCCGAATTAAAATTCTGGGGCATTGAAAAACTAGCTTCAAATTGGAGGGGAGTAAATAAAGTGAGAGAGATTTCGAAATGTGAAACAAAATGGATTTATTTGGCTGACACTCTTGAACCCAAGGGTATGAACGTAGAGCTAGATGTGAATTCCTTTATTAGTAATTCATAGTACAGGCAGTCCCCGAGTTACGAACGGGTTATGGACTGTAGGTTCATTCTTAAATCGAATTTGTTTGTAAGTCGGAACTGTACATTTGTAAATGTAACTTCAACCTGTGCAGTGATGTGGGATGTTCCGGGCACTGCTATGTGTGCAGTTGTGCTATATGGGGCTCTTGTGGCTATGCAATGCAGCACTGTGGGATGTGTCTGCCGCTCCTCGGCCGTATCCGGGACCAGTGTGGAGCGCAAGCGGCCGGCAGTGACGTCACACCACCCCCGTTCGTAAGTAGGAGTCGTTCGTAACTCGGATGTTCGTAAGTCGGGGACTGCCTGTATTAGCCCAAAAAAAATGTTTTATAGGTATGTTTAATGATGATTATAATCCGAATTATGATCATGTATTTGGGTTTCTGGATCATTTATTTTGGTTTCTGGATTATGTAGCCATCATATATGGCAGTGTTTTGATGACTGTGTATTTACACAATGTTTTCTAATTTATAGGAAAGTTTAATGAATTTTTTAGATCAATGTATCACCATATTGATTTCATGAGTGATGAGATTATAAAAGTCATTATATTTATTTGATGTTGTTTTTATTATTGAAGGTGAAATAAAGAGCAGTGCCAGCTGTGGATGTCTAGAAACGATAAATCAATTCATGTATTAAAAATATGTGTACATACATGGTACGATCTGACCCAATTTGGTCGGTTGGTCCAGTTTAGTTTTAATGTGATTAGGAGCCCCGTTCTGTTGCTCTTCAGCTAGCATGAAAGAAGTCAGCTGTAATAGTGAAGTGTATCTGTGACCAAGTTACAGTGACGACCTACATAGTTATTTACAGCTGGCAAGTGCTTGCATGTCATAGAGTTAGGTGTATGTGTGTATTGGTAATAGAGTTGACTCCAGAGGGTTAATCCTGGGAGGTGTCGCTCTATAAAAGAGTTGAGCCGTGCTGTGTGGCCATGCCCTCAGACGAAGTGGTGACGAAACGCGTCAGTAGCGTGACCACGCGGCTACTCTGACAGACAGGCGGCAGGATGGTCCTTCGCCCGGGAACATCGCCGGTCGGTTGACACTGTAGGTGCTGAGAGGGACAGTTTCCTGGCTGTGTTGTATACACTATTATTTACATAACGCTTGTTATATGGGGAAAGCCCCATTTCTCACGTGGTGTGGTGGTGGTGTTTTTATGGATAAAGCTCCGAAGACTACACACATATATGAACCCAGGACCTTATTGAGCACTTTGGACTTTTTTAATTGATTGTTTCATTTATGATTTCTTATGCCGGCATCATTTAGAATTATGTTTTAGTGCTGCTATATTCAGTTTAAATTGATTATACTGATATTTAAAGTGTAAGATAGTTTGCCTTAGCAAGATGTGATGTGATTTATAGAAATAGTATAATCGTGGATGTAGTTTAAGTCTGTGTTATTAAATATCTAGTATGCAATGTCAGGCATGCCATATGTCATTTCATTAGCATGTAAATAGGACCAAGCGAGCTAAAGAGTCCAGTTGACACCTATACACTAATAAGAGTTCCCAATCAGAATGAGCAAAAGTTGGCACCTTCTGGAAGCTTCAAACAGAAATCCCAATCTGGCTGGCTACAGGTGTCGGCAGGGGTGCATGGGAAGGTACCGGAGGGTCTACAAGCTTTCATTAGTATCAACAGATCAAAATAATACATTTCATCTCTCATAAAAGCTTAAATTTTAGTGGCAGAGAGATGAAAATAATTCCTTCAGATCGTACAGGTGATAAGCTTCCAGTACATACCAAGCGGTATTTGTAGCTGGTTTCGGTTCCCAGAAAACACACAAAACCGTTAGATGGTGCTGGGTCGCGGCAGGCAGATTGTGTTTGGCACTATCGTGAACAGAAAAAGGCGCTGGTTTTGGAAAGCCTATCCATGAACCAGCGGTCAGCGCCGTTCTGATCCGGTTTGACATTGGTCGTTTCGGAACATGAAACATCCTGTGGGTTGGGACCGGAACACCCCCCAGGGTTGATTGGCCAGGGGCTAACGTCCAGCCCACATCCATATTTCAATAAATTGGGGAGTCTCCATGTTCCAGGGGTGCCCAAGTCAGTTATAATCTGGGGGGTCTCCAAAAATTTTTTGACATTCTTCTGTCCAAGGATAGACTGCGGTAACATAACTTTTATTTCTGTTTTTATTCCTTTTTATTTTCATAGCAAATTGCCAATTGTATGTATATCTGTTTATCTGTATTTTTTGTAACTCCTTTTTTCTTTGTATATAATTTACGCACTAGCCACATTCGGGATATTAAATGTTAAAATTAATAAGTGACTTCTGTGTGCTAACCTAGGACTCATATCTCTAGAGAGATTGTTGTTTTTTAGTGCCTTAATAGCAAATAAGGAATAGTCAGCATGGATTAACAAAAATTTGTATTTCTTTTTCTGAGGAGGTAAGCAAAACCTTAGACAAGGGAGTGGCTGTAGACAAAGTATACTTGGATCTTTCAAAAGCGCTTGACACAGTTCCACACAGGCGGTTAATCTGTAAATGAAAGTCTACAGGCTTAGAAAAATCATGTTCGTAAATGGATAGAAAACTGGCTAAAAGACCATATTTAACCACTTGACGACCACCCGCTGCAGATGTACTGGCTCGGCTGCGCAAAATCGTCATACTGGTATGGTGATTCGTGCACTAGCTTTCGTGGGCGTGCACGCACTCCAATTGGCCAGCGGGGGAGCCAGTCGGCGAGTCCGCCTGCTCAACGTCCGCCGGCCGCCTGCGATCGTTCCCCGCAGAGACAGAATGGAGATCTGTCGAAGTAAATAAGGCAGATCTCCGTTCTGTCAGGGGGTGACACTGAGATCTGTCTTCCTGCTAAGCAGGAAGATGAATCTGTGTGTTCCCCAGTCACACAGTCCCCCATACAGTTAGTAATCACAAACAGGGAACACATTTAACCCCTTGATAGCCCCTGATGTTAACCCTTTCCCTGCCAGTGTCATTAGTACAATGTCAATGCATATTTTTACACTGATCACTCTAATAATGTCACTGGTTCCCAAAAAAGTGTAAAAAATGCCAGTTAGGTGTCCGACCTGTCCGCCGCAATGTCACAGTCCCGCTAAAAATCATTGATTGCCGTCATTACTAGTGAAAAAAAAATAAAAATGCCATATATCTATCCCCTATTTTGTAGACGCTGTAACTTTCGCGCAAACCAATCAATATACGCTTATTGGTATTTTTTTCTACCAAAAATATGTAGAAGAATACATATTGGCCTAAACTGATGAATACATTTTTTTTTTTTTTTTTTTTTTTTGGATATGTATTATAGCAGAAAGTAAAAAATATTGTTTTTCTTTCAAAATTGGTGGTCTTTTTTGTTTATAGCGCAAAAAAAAAAAATGCAGAGGTTATCAAATGCCACCAAAAGAAAGCTCTATTTGTGGGAAAAAAAGGGGACATCAATTTTGTTTGGGTACAGTAAAATAACGCAGTGCCGTATGGCAAAAAATGGCCTGGTCATTAAGGGAGTAAATCCTTCCAGGGCTGAAGTGGTTAAAGAGTAGTGGTTAAAGGACAAGTTTACCTTTGAGAAAAAATAAATAAATGCACATTTTTTTGCAGGTAAAAAAATGTGCATTTATTGTTTTTTGTTTTGGGAGCCTGTAAAGGATTGCATCAGCGATCAGCAGATTGCTGATGCCATACAGGTCTCCTGCAGATCTGTCAGTGTATCGGCTTACTCGTACCTTGTACAAGAAAGCCAATACATGACAGGAAGACTCAATGAACTACCACAGAGCTCACAGCACAGTGGTAGTTCATTGAAAAATACAAGCCAACAGCTGCAAAGGCTGCTGGACCTTGTATTTTTCCATTCACAGAGGACTGAAAATGAGTGATGCGGCTGGGTGGGTGGAGCCCCACACGGCCGCGTCTTTTTTGAATTGTGGCAGCAGACGCGGAGAGAAGAACCCTGGTCTGCTGTCTCAGCTGGGATGGGGGGGGGGGCTGATGCATCCATAACATGTTACATGTTACACCCTAAATCCAAACCCTGTAACATGTTATGAAAGGTGAACTTATTTTTTAATGATTCATACTCTGAATGGTCTAAGGGTTTTAGTGGTGTACCCCAAGGTTCCGTGTTGGACCCTTTTTTTTTTAATCAGACACTTTTTTATTGTAAATTTTTTATAATTATTATTATTTTACAGGTTGTGGCATCTGAGCCAAAACACACAACACAAACAAGCCAGGTCCTGTACAATGAAGCCGATATACTGTAGCACAGAAAACCAGTTAGGCCCCTTTCACACTGCCGCAATTTTGCCGTGATTTCAGGGAATGCTTTGTAAACTTGAGGTTTATGGACCTCAACTCGCATCAAAGTCGGACCAAAGTAGTACAGGGACTACTTTGATGTTGGTGCGACTTGAAGCACAGATATGAATAGTTATCATTGGGAATCATGGGGTACAACTTGTCATGCAACATTAATATGAGTAGAATACTGACAGAAAATGTATAATCCACAAACACTTCAGTGTGAACAAAACAGAATGTTTGACCCAAAATACAATAAAAGGTACTGTACCATGCTCTACCAGTGTGTTTGATCTCTTTCAGTCAGAAAGCTGGACTCTTACTTTTTAATATATTTATAAATAAATATAGAGTCTGGGATTAAAAGTGCCATTTCAGTGTTTGCAGATGGCACCAAGTTATTCAGTAGAATAGGGTCTTACAGGATGTACAAGCCAACCTCAATGTACTATTTAAAGTGATTGTAAAGTTTTTTTTTTTGTTTTTTTTTTTAAATAACAAACATGTTATACTTACCTCCTCTGTGCAGTTGGTTTTGCACAGAGCAACCCGGATCCACCTCTTATCGAGTCCCTCTTCGCTGCTCCAAGCTCCTCCCTCCTGCCGAGTGCCCCCACACCAAGCAGCTTGCCATGGGGGCACCCAAGCCGAGTCACAGCTCTGTGTGTTCATTCAGACACGGAGCCCAGCCCTGGCCCCGCCCCTCTCTCCCCTGGACAGCTAAGACACTTGTGGACATCACTATAGAGAGATGGGGCTCAGGTAAGTAATTGGGGGGGGGGGGCTGGGGCAGCTGTAACATACAGAAGGTTTTTTATCTTAATGCATAGAATGCATTAAGATAAAAAATCCTTCTGCCTTTACAACTTTTAATTGGGCAACTATGTGGTAAATGAGGTTTAATGTTGATAAATGTAAAGCTACGCAAACACATGCTTGCAAGATACATTCTAGGAGGAGAATAGCTGGGGGAGTCAATGATCAAGAAGGATCTGGGTGTTCAGGTAGATCATAAGTTTAAAGTGGAACTATAGGCTCAACGTTTCCTTTTAATTTTGGTTAGAGCAAGGGAGGGTTCTAACTGCTGTTAGATTTTTTTTCCCCATCTGTGTTCCATTGCAGAGATTTCCCTTCACTTCCTATCCCATAGCCAAGCAGGAAGTGAGAGGATATCCCTGCAAATTAAGGTAATTCATTGAGGACCCCCAAGTCATCAGAACTAGTGTCCCCATTACATTTCTAAGGACACCAAAAAATTTGGGATTTTCTTTTACTTTTAATGATAATGGTAAACAGAACAAATAGAGAGGGTGAATCTCCTTAACGAGGGCACAGGCAGCAATAAAAATTGACAGGGGTTTGAACTGATTTCTACTCTATGCAAAATTATAAAAAAGTTTTGCCTTTCGTTATACTTTAATAATAGCACACAATGCCAATCTGCAGTTTCTAAATCTAACAAAATCCTTTCTTGTATTAAGATAGGTATGGACTCCAGAGAGAGAGATATCATTTTGCCCCTGTACAAATCATTAGTAAGACTTCATCTGGAATATGCAGTTCAGATTTGGGCACCAGTTCACAAAAAGGATATTGGGGAACTGGAGAAAGTGCAGAGAATGGCAACCAAACTTATAATCTTAACCAGGTAGCCGCTGCGCTTTGAAATATAGTAATTATATAAAAGAAAACAAGAGCTGCTATGCACAAAATGCTGGAATAACATTAACATATATATAGAGAGGGGTGCAGCGCTCTTAAACTGTCTATTCTAAGTGAATAATACATAAATACTGGTCATAAAATTGATCTACACACACAATAAGTGGAAAACAATAAATCCCAAGTGAGACAGCGTGCAGTCCTGATAACATGCAGGTGAGGGAACACGTGGATCCTGCCACCAAAGATAATACCAGCCTCTCAACTTATCCACTCGACCCGTGAGGGTCACACAGCATATGTATATATATTATCCTTGCGGAAAGATCATCTATTCCCGGACGGTCTCGTCAGATCCCTCCAAACACCGTCCAGAAAAGGTGCCACACAGGGTTTGCATGTATAAGGACAGAAACAAAATCTAGTGCTCTCCGTTTTATATAAAACACCAAGCATTTATTGAACAAATTGATTACTCACATATTCCAACACCTCCACTGGTGTGAGTATATACACGACAGTTATGTAGGGCAGCGGTATGAACTGACAAATGGCGTGGCTTCCTCCTCCGTACGCGTTACGTCCTGTTATGATATGGACTTCTTCAGCGTGAGTTGGAGCCAGCCAAAAACGCCATACTTATATATACATGATAATTGATAAGTCAGCCACAGCTGACAGCCTGGCGCGGACAGTGCAAAGGAACCGGAAGTAGAATAGGGGCATGCACCCGGAAGCAGAAGGGATCCGAGCTTCCTGACCAGAAGGTCAATGTGCGCATGTCCGCCCATTCCTCCTCTCCATCGCGCAAGTCCCATTGAAAATAGCGGAGACGGAAGCAGATTCTGCGTTCCATCTCAAAGGGACCGCCCCTTCCTCTTTCTCCTACCATCTATAGACCAATGAGAGATAGATAAATGCATACAGCGGGGAGCTACTTGATTCGCTCAGGGAGGTAAACACTGTCTAAAACCGCCCCTACAGCTCGTGTCCCCGGAAATTCAAATATCGCTCATTGCAAGAGATAAAATGTTAAAATCTTTAATGGCAACCATCTAATGTGGCGCATTAAATATATTCCAATGGTCCCACACTATTGTTTCTTCTTCTAAACGGACTACATAGCTTTCATCCTTATGGAGCAGGGAATAAATTTAATAAAAAACTATTATTATAAAAAACATATTAGACATAAATTAAAAAAGACTCATGACTTAATAATAAATAACGATTTATCATTAATGCCTACTGAGAAAAAAAGGTTAAACCTTCAATACCCCCTGGGGTCTTTAACCGATGACATAAATTAAAGCACCCCGCTAAAGACTTTCCTTACAGGGGAGATCCCTCCAATTTGGAGGACAAATTATATTGGGTCAAAACCATCACTAAACACGTTAGCGGGGCCCAATCACCACGCCGTTGCCGTTGACACCGCTGTCCTGTACAAGAGCATCTGTAACACCCTCACATTAATACAACAAATTAAACTAAATTAAAATAACTAAATGGATATTAAGGGATAAGGGGGCAGGATAGACCCTCCACCATCCTTCAGGATCCTAATTACCTGTCCGAAATAAAACAGTTGAGATCAAATTCGACATTTAAGCCTACAGGTTTGAGAACCCCTAGCTCATATATCCAATAGGATTCCCTGCGGCTCAAATGTCGAATAAAATTACCACCCCGCCAATGACGGGATACCTTTTCTATTCCCCAGAATTTCAAACCCCTTGGGTCTTTGTGATGACATAATTTAAAATGTTTGGATACGCTGTGGGTAGTGCGTCCCTTGATGATATTATTAACATGTTCAGCGATCCTGACATGGAGTGCCCTTGAAGTGCGGCCTACATACTGTAGGCCACATTGACATTCAAGCATGTATACTACCCCTTTGGTGTCACAAGTAATGAGGTCTTTGATGTCATATTGTTTGTTAGTGTTTCGCGAAACAAACTGTTTTCTCTTCTTAATATTTCCACTCGCCCCCTTGCAAGCAGCGCATCTGCCACATGCGTAAAAACCAGATAGAAAGGAAAACAGCTTATTTTCTTGTTTTCTAGGGGGGTCTACTACTCCCGGTGCTAAGATGTCACGTAAACTGGGAGCTTTTCTATATATAAAGCTGGGATACTCTGGAAGTTCAGGTCCCAAAATCCTGTCCCCCTTTAGAATGGGCCAATGTCTTTTTACTATTTTTTCAAAGGACTTATATTGTACATTATACTCCAAGACCATCCTATATTCCATCTTAGAGGCAGATTTGTTCTCTTTTGGACCAGCAATGATGGAATTACGTTCCATTCTTTGAACTTTCTTGATTTCTTCCTCAATTTCATTTTTTTGATAACCTTTTTGGTAAAATCTTTCAGCCAGAATCTGGGACTGTGTTAGAAAATCGTCCTCCGACTAACAATTTCGTCGTAGCCTAATAAACTGCCCTCTAGGGATGTTACAGAGCCACAACTTATGGTGGCAGCTGGTGAGGGGTATATAGGCATTACGATCAGTTGGTTTAATGAAATTTTTTGTTTTGAAGTGGTTATC
>BLSH010080519.1:988829-1009430 GCA_018402905.1 Glandirana rugosa
CATGGGTATGTGTGGAATTACACCCCAAAATACATTCTGCTGCTTCTCCTGAGTACGGGGATACCCCATGTGTGAGACTTTTTGTGAGTCAATCCGTGTACGGGACCCCGAAAACCAATCACCGCCTTCAGGATTTCTAAGGGCGAAAATTTATGCCTTCACCCCACACTACCTATCCAGGTTTCGGAGGCCATGAAATGCCCAGATAGCAAAAAAAAAAAACCCAAATGACCCCATTTTGGAAAGTAGACACCCCAAGCTATCTGCTGAGAGGCATGTTGAGTCCATGGAATATTTTATATTTTGCCACAAGTTTCGGGGAAATTACATTTTTTTTTTCACAAAGTTCTCACTAAATGATAAGTTACTTGAACATGCCATGTGTATATGTGAAATTACACCCCAAAATACATTCTGCTGCTTCTTCTGAATACGGGGATACCACATATGTGAGACTTTCTGGCAGTCTAGCCGCGTACGGGACCCTAAAAACCAATCACCACCTTCAGGCTAAGTGCGTAAAAAGGTGATTTTACTCCATACTCCCTATCACAGTTTCGGAGGCCATGGAATGCCCATATAGCACAAAACCCCCCCAAATGACCCCATTTTGGAAAGTAGACACCCTAAGCTATTTGTGTAATTTTTTTTTTGGTCATCTTTCAATCACTTATGACAAAAAAATTAAATATTCAATGGGCTCAACATGCCTCTCAGCAAATTCCTTGGGGTGTCTACTTTCCAAAATGGAGTCATTTGGGGGGGGGGTTTGTACTGCCCCTCCATTTTAGCACCTCAAGAAATGAGATAGGCAGTCATAAAATAAAAGCTGCGGAAATTCCAGAAAATGTACCCTAGTTTGTAGACGCTATAACTTTGCGCAAAGCAATAAATATACGCTAATTGGCATTTTTTTTACCCGAGACATGTGGCTGAATGCATTTTGGCAAAAATTTATGACTAAAATTTAGTTGAAAATATCATTTTTTTTCAAAATTTCCATTCCTTTTTTGTTTATATCGCAAAAATTAAAAAGCGCAGTGGTGAACAAATACCACCAAAAGAAAGCTCTATTTGTGGGAAAAAAAGGACGCACATTTCGTTTGGGTACTGCATTGCATGACCGCGCAATTACCATTTGAAGCGGCGCAGTGCCAAATTGAAAAAAGGGCTCCGGTCCTAAAGCTGGAAATCCTTCCGGGGCTGAAGTGGTTAAAGGTGCCCACCCCCAAAACGTGTCAGCTCAGAACCCATGATGGGATCAACTCACACATTTCTCAGATGCAACACCCCTTTCTCCCAGAAACTCAAGTTTGGAGGAAGGGGGGTTTGCCCACACAGAAAGATGACACTTGACAACCCCTGATGCGATGGAGTACATGTTTACATGCTTTTTTGGGAGCCCCTTTAAAGTGGGCAACATGCCCTAAAATGGGGTCCACCACACCAGCCCAATTGCAAGAATTGTATCAAAATTTTGCCAGCATGTCCCCAACATCCCTCAGTCGCTGCTGGAGGTTCTGCGCTGCCCTCTCCTGTTCCTGGGCGACCCTCTGCAGTTCCTGTGCTGCCCTCGGGATCTTCTCCAGCTCCACACGGCACAACTGGATGTCCCGGCTGAGGCGCCCAATGGTGCAGTGTGGCAGCTCGTGAGCTGTAAGTAGAGGAAAATGCATAAGGTCAATGATGTGCAGCATAATAGCTGATGATGGCTTGGATGGGCCTAGTTTTGGGGAATTGTTTGGGGGGGAGGGGGTGCACTTTCCAAACACTTTAACCACTTCCCGACCGCCTGCCGTGTTTTCACAGTGGCAGTCGGGTTGCTGTGCGCGAATCTGCGTAAAAAGGTGTCGATCTGCGAATAGCCGCTAGTGGGCGCGCGCCCACCACACTCCAATGTCCGCTGGGAAGCTGTGATGAGCGGCCACAGGCAAAGTCATTGGTCTAAAAAAAGTGTCCAAATTGACGTTTAAAGCGACGCAGTGCCAAATCGCAAAAAGTGCTCTGGTTCTAAAGCTGGAAAACCTTCCGGTTGGTAAGTGGTTAAAGGCAACAATAATAAAGGCTATGGCCATACTTTCGAAAAATGTAAAAAAGGTGTGTTGGTTTATTAACTGCTGTCTGCTGTCCCATGTACCAAATAGGCATGTCAATACACAAGATACAATAATAGAACAGTACTTACAAGGGCAAACAAGAGGTTCCCTCGGGGACTGGGGATGTTGGGGCAGCTCCTGGCAATCCGAGTCCTCTAAAAAAAGAAAAAAATGCATTCACTGAGCATCCCAAAGTCACTACAGGTTCAACACATACATTGCGGGATATGTTTCAAGTGTACCAACCTTGCAATTGGGCTGGGCTGCCCACATCTGCTGGGCTTCCATCACCGGCTTGGGGGGCCTCTGGAGTCATTTCTGAAACAAAACAACAACAAACAGACAATAATGCCATTTGCCAGGGCCAAAATACTTGACAAGTGGCAACATTTGTCAACTCCTACAGCTGCTCCCCCCCCCTCGCTCCTATGGGATGTGGGCTGTCTGCTATCCATCATATGCATTTGTGCGCCTTCCAGCACTGGGGGCTATCCTCTCACCATATCTGCACTAGCAAGGCTGGATTAATGGGCACTGATGAATCAGCCAGCAGCCAGTATAGTGGTACTTATCCTTTAATTTAGGCCTGACACCACCGCCCCCCCCCCCTTTTGGCCACCTAGCAGCACCCCTGTCTGTGGCACAATTTATCTAATTGTCATTTAGCACTTACCTTCTGGGGATAAAGGTGGGCTTACAGCCACCTCAGCTGAGGGGCCAGGGGTGGCCTCATCTGTGGGTTCCTGAGGGGGGTGGGGCCTTTGCTTTTTAAGTTTTCCTGTTGCAAAATACAAAAAGAACATAAGTGCAATAGCTAAAGGAATGTCTGAAAACAGTCTAAAATGGTATTCTTCATATACAGTATGCTGGATTTAGAAATTAAATTTGGGAACCCCAAGGCATACAAAGATTACAAAAATTCAGATAATTCTCTCTAGCTACTTTGACCAAGAACAGATCCACACACTGAATTTACACATCTACATACTGGTAACAAAATTAAATTGCTTACTTTTTTCTAGGATCCGATGGATCCGGCGCAGCTGGTCGGGCTCCCTGTGTTTGAGGTCAGACCAGCGCTTCCGCAGCTGATCCTTGCTCCGCTGGACTCCATATTTGGCAGAGAGCCAAGCAATCACCCTCTCCAGCACGTAGTCTTTATGACTGTTGGGCCTTTCATAGTCCCCCCTCCTACAGTCATAATCTTTTGCCTCCATTATTGCCACCATATCTGCCATTTCTGGCCTGGTCATGGAGGTGGCTTTGGTCTTCCTGTGCCTCCTGCTGGAATCCGCCATGCTTCCTAATTCATTCGTCGTGGGGTTTTGCAATCGTTCGTTCCGTGGAGGCGTTGGTATGTGTCACGCCCCGGCGTCACGACGCACCTGAGAGCGGTACGCATGCGCAATGTAAAGCAAGGTATAAAAGACGAACGAACGGTCACGAAAATTGCCGTAGGTAGGAACGCTCTGTGGGACGATCGCTGTGGGACGACCGCTGTGGAAACGAAGTTCACCTGGATTTTCAGATATAGGTGGGTAGAGGCCTATAATGGTATGCTTGGATTGCAGGTACATGGGGGCCCCATGATAATCTCTCATACTTGACAATTGTCCCGGATTGACCAGGAAAGTCATGCTTTTTAATAAGCTGTCCCAGGATATCTGTGTCCTGGGCAGCATCCCGGAGCCTGTATTGTGCCCTCCTAAACCCCCCCTGTACTGTGCACTTCTGCTCACCCCTTTGTGTTGATTAGTCTTTGATTTATGGCATGTTTTAAAATCTATTTGATTGAAAGTAGTGATGAATATATGTTTAATTACATCAACAATTTATATGTAAATTCTTGAGAGCAGGTGCATAAAACGGGGCAGGCTGGTAGGGGCCCTAGTGCCTTACTTTGCCCAGGGGCCCATGGTGGTATTAAGAACGCCCTGTTGGGAAAAATGGCTTATACTGCTTAGGTTTGCTACATCATCCCTTGAATTCAGGACAGATATTAATTACTCAGGTTCTGTGGCTGATTAAGGTGGTAATTAAACTCACTTGGTGCCTTACCTGCATTCAATTAGCCTCTGAACCTGTGTAATCCATATGTGTCCTGGATTAAATGGATGATGCAGCAAGCCTAATACTGCTTAGCTTGGGGCCTAGATTTTGTGGGGCTTTTATAGGGGTATGCTGGGTGAAGGTGCATGATGCTTTGTCTTCTGTCTTGCAGGCATAATGAGCGACCGCTTTTTCTCACAGGACTTCCTGGGCAAATTTATAGAGCTATACCACCAGCTCCCCTGCCTATGGGATGTGCAGAGAAAAGATTATCATAACAAGACCCGGAAGGAGGCAGCCTTAAGCCAGCTGGTTGACCTCTGTAAAGAGATTAACCCCGAGACAACCATAAAATATGTGCGGCAAAAAATTGCAAACCTTCGCCCAACCTATGGCAGGGAGGTGAAGAAGGTAGAGCAGTCCAAAAGGTCTGGAGCTGCAGCATCTGAGGTGTATGTACCTAAATTGTGGTACTTTACCAGCCTGCAGTTCCTACAAGGTGTATCTGAGGCTAGCACCTCAATATCCACCCTTCCCTCTACATCAGCTGACACCATGTCTCCTAGACATGAGGAGGAGGAGGAGGCCGTCATCACCCAGGTATAGTGTTGGTGAACATATTGCAAAGATAAAATACAATGATAAGAACTAAACATTATTGTCCAAACATTGGAGTCTTAACACATTTGTTTCTAGATCCAAACCCAGATGTGGCCTAAAGTCATTTTAAGTATAAATCCAAATGCTGGTGCCAGAATGCTAGTGTTTGTCATTTCTAATTATTCAATAAGCAAAAGTAATGAAATGTAAATTTGTTTGGATTCATCACCCACACAAACAAACATATTCTAATATTGTCACTTTTTATACTTAGGAAAGTGTCACCGAGACGGTGACTGAGGAGGAGGCAGCTGGGCCATCACAGGCGTGCCAATCCAGAATTCCTCCACTGGAGGTTGGAAGGAGAAGAAAAAGGAGGGCCCAGGACGCTGATGACGCTGCGGCTGTATTCTTCCTCCAGGCAACAAAGGTCCTCCAAAAGGAACCTGAGGAGGAGGAGTCTTTTGCGTCATTTGCAGCAGCCAAGCTGAATAAAATGAGCGAGCTGCAAAAAAATATGGCAGAAGACTTGATGAGCCAAGTGCTCATCAAGGGGGCAATGGGGCTCCTAAACACGAACACCATACTAATGGTAGATGTCCCACCACCACCTACACCACCTCCACCGCCTGCCCCATCCCAACCACATCCCCTGCCACAGCAGCATGCTGCCCAGTGGTAGTATTACCCTCAGGGCCCCCAACAACCCTGGTCTGGGGATTATGGCCAGTACCCCCATTGAGGGCTTTATTTTTTGTTTCGGTTTTTTTGTAGTTGTTTTTTTTTGTTGTTTTAATTTTTCACATATTTTGTTATACTTTATACATTTGTTTTGTGTTACATTTTCTTTGATAAAAAATATTCTTATTATTTAATTTGTATTCTTTATGCTTTCAAAATAAAGAATATTTAAAATCACAATACTTGCCTAAGTTTATTAAAGATAATGACAGGTTTGAAATAGGCAGTTACATTAAAAATAAAAAAAAAATGAAAAATAGCAAGGGACCACAAACACGTTCAATTCAAGGAATTCTGGTATTTCAGAGATTATAATATTGGAGAAATGGTAAAAAGAAGAAAAGAGATTAAAAATAATGCAAATTCTATTAATATCACTACAGAACAACTGTCTTTTATTACATTAGTATCATGTGTATCACTAGCAATGTGCATCTTCATTATTATCCCATTGAAAAAGATACTAATGTGCGCCATTTCACTATTTGAATTGAATTGCCAATAGACAAACGAATATGCAATTGTGAAACACAAACCTAGTTTTACACTTTCGGCCGTTCCTGACTTGGCGCATTTGTGTTTTGCACAATACAACTTGTTGTACCAACTGCTCTGTACACACGATACAACGGTCGTATGAGAGCTTGTTGGTACGACCAAGTTTTCTAGTCTGCTCATACAACTCCTGTTGTACGACCATCGTATTTCGGCTGCTCAAAATCGCGCATACGAACGATCGATTCCGCATACAACGGTTGTGAGTACGACCTGTTGTATGCGATCGTCGAACCGTGTGTACGGGGCATTACAAAGGAGTTCTGTCACTAAAACTATTGCCCCCGCTCTGACTGCACCTCACATGTGTGGGGTAATGGAGGTGCTTTAAAATTATTTTTATTTCATTTTATTATTTATTTTATTTGAAGCTATTTTTTTTAACACTGTATCTTTTAATTTTTTTTAACAACATCCCTTGTGATAGCATGGGCCATGACAGGTCCTCTTAATGGAAAGATCTGAGGTCTATTAAACCCCATACCTCTCCTCTGTCCTCCAAAGTATCTGTTCAAACTGAGATCGATTTGATCAGATGCTTTCACAAGCCAGTAACAGCTGCTTTACATGAAATCAGGGGCTGCATTGAGGGCGCACAGGTGCCGCCCCCCCCCAACACCTCCGCCGCCCCCTATCAATGCGCCCTGCCTCTTTCGGGATGCCAGGCGCATGGATCACTATGGTGGGGATAGGCGGGAGGTGTGTTTGTTGAAGCATGTGAATAGACCCAGAGGCTCTAATAGGCTTTAAAAAAGGGTGGGCTTGGGGTGCAGAGAGTGTGCCCCGATCCCACCCAATTGTGTGACCATAGCAAATTAATTTTTTGATATTTTCACAATGCAGTGACTCCCCGCCAATCAGGAGACAGGTCTGAGCCGGAACCGCTGCTGCCTGCATGCCCATGCTCCAGAGGAATGGAGCCGAGAGCACACCACAGCAGCCCAGCAGCACAGCTCCTGAAAAAGTGCCTGTCCTCCCGCGGGGGGGGGGGGGGTGGTGTGCCGGGTGCTGTCAGTCTCGAGCTGTGGTGGGATGAGGGGGGTGGCCAATGGTAAGGGGGGTTTGTGCTCGATAACAGTGCCGCGGCCCAGGGAGTGCTGTCAGCGTTGCCTCCCCAAAGGGAGAGACCCACCAGCCGTCACTACATGCAATCAAAACTGGAAGTTAGGATTTTGTCACTTTTGGTTTCTGATGTCACACAGTGGGAGGAACAACATCCGTTCCTCTCACTGTGTCCCAGGAAACTGATTCTGCTGTTCGCATCCTTACTAGGCTCCCTGATCAGACAGGAGAATCTAGTAAAAGGGAGAGGTGGAAGAGGAGGAGACCCCCTTCTGGCACCTGTAAAAGTAATCCATCTAGTTTATAGCCGCTAGGATTACCTTTACTTTGAAGGGAATTGCTGGCTTTAAAAAAATGATATCTTGAGATATCACCCTTCTCATCCAAGGATGTACAGGTACGGTTTAAGGACAGGAAGTGGTTAACTGATGTCATATGCATATCACACTTGAATAAAATGGTAAGTACAGTGTTCCATTTTATTTATTCAATTACACTTGCAGACTATCTGCAAGTGTCAATTTATACAGGGGCAGATGCATTTTGACAGTCTTTCCTGTTGTTTAAAACAAAGCCATTCCCTGCTGTTGTTTTGACAGCTGGCTTTTGTCAGTAATAGCAGCATGGGACTGGCAGACTTTGTTGATTTTTTTTAGAACATACTGTATCTCTAAGACTACATTCACACTGGGCATTTTGCCCTGTGCATCAAATCCCGGCCTTTTTTTTTTTTGCAAATATAAATTTTTATCAAAAATAAGGGGAAGATCCTGCGCTCGGAGAAAATATGTGTTCTGAAAGTAAACAAATGAACTTAGACTGCTGCCCTCCAAATGCTCTCTTCCGGGGAGGAGGGTAATGAATATAACAAGGTTGGTCAGGAGATGGCGCTGTCAATGGGAATGTGTAATTTTTAAAAACATGTGTAGTGACTTAAGTCAAAAAATGTGCAGTTTTGTGTGTGCAAATACTAGAAAGTGCATCAAGTGCTTGAATACATGAATTGTGCATCAACAGTAATCATCAATTAAATAAAATAATAAGTGTCCGTAAAAGTCCGTAAAACAGGTGTGTCTTTCAAAACACAGGTCTCACTTCTAAAGGGATACGAAAGACCTCTTACAGGTGTCTGTGTACTCTCTCTAACGCAAAAACAGGAATAATACCCAGAGAAATAATATACTATAAATCCTTCTGAATGTCCGTAAAGAGTCTGTGAAAAACACACTTCCACCCTGTTTTAAGTAGCTCTAGCTGTTGTCCTTGTTACAGAGGTAATCTTAAAGCGGAGTTCCACCCTAAAGTGGAACTTCCGCTGGTTGGATTCCTCCCCCCCTCAGGTGTCACATTTGGCACCTTTCGGGGGGGAGGGGGAAGAGGACACCTGTCTTTAGACAGGTGTCCTTTTCCACACTTCCGGGAGTTCTGGCCGGCGGACGCGGCCGCTGACGTCAGAAGCCGGCTCCCTCCTCCCTGCTCGCTCAGCTACTGGCCGCCTGGCCAGTAGCAGAGCGTGGCAGAGCTCGCGCATGCGCGGTAAGGTGCCCGGCGTGAAGCTGTACTGCTTACACGTCCGGGTTCCCTTACCCGCGATGGGGGCGGCTGCACCCGTCCCCCGATCCGAAGATCGGCGGCGGGTGCCGACATCGCTGGAGTCCAGGACAGGTAAGTGTCCTAATATTAAAAGTCAGCAGCTACTGTATGTGTAGCTGCTGACTTTTAATTTTTTTTTTTAGCCCGGACCTCCGCTTTAATTAGAATATTTCTTGGTTATAGAAATTCAAAAAAAGGGGGTGACATTCCGTGCATAACTGGTTAATCCTATGGTAGAAAAATGGTGACTTCACTGGTGCTCCCTGCTTGTGCCCTCACTTACCAGATTCTTCTTACCCCTGCAGGGGTGATACGCCTTTGGTAAATGGGGTCTTTGCTGTTGTTTCTGTGTTCCAGATGTCCAGTTGTTGCTCTTTCCTTGGGCTGGCTCCTTCCCTTAGGGTGCTCGAGCTTGGTCCTGCTCCGGATGGTCCCGATCCTTCCTTATACCACCGTCCCGCTCCAGATGATCCCGGGTGTGGGTGTGGGAAAAATCTAAAGCATCCACGATAGTGTAGTATGTTTTTAAAACAATGTCCAGTTTATTTAAAAGGGTATTTTAAAACAAAGGCATCCAGATAGCAAACAATTGTAGAGACATGCGGGCTCTAACCGCTTGAGAAAGGTTGGATCTCCTTTCCTTTACTGTCCCTACGTTCCTCCACGAGGGAAATGCCTGCTGTCTATGATGAAGATTGTGCTTATGTGGCCACGCCTTACGCGTTTCGTCACTCTGACGTCGTCTGAGGCTGTGGCCATGATAGATAACGATGTGCCTTAAATATTCACCATGAAGGGCGGGATATTTGAATGAGAACCAATCGGTGTAAAGGGGGATGATTCAGCTATGTGCATTCAAGTTTTAAAGAGGAACAAGGGAGGAGATCAAACCTTCCTCTCATATCACTCAAATACCAAAAAACAGTTGGGCGGCCCAAGGCCCAGCCCCATTATGATGCGGATGAGAAGGTCATATCATTTATAACGTATATATTCTGTTTAACATATAGTACCTAAAATATATAAAAACCGGGCCTGTGGTAGTGTATAGTCTTGCTAAAAGATGGTTACATTTGCCATGATGTGGATGAGAAGGCTCGGAGGGAGAAATACAATCTGAGATAAAACTAACGACTATGTTTCATGGTGTAAAGGTAGTTGAAAGACAAGGGGCTTTATGATAGTTATAGACTGAGATAAACAAGCTATGATGTGGATGAGAAAGCCCAATAAAACACTCAAATTAAAATTATTTGAAGCTAAAAATGCGGGGGAGAGGGCGAAATCCTAAAATGATGTGGATAAAAAGGCTCAGTAAAAATTGCTTAAAACTGCTTAAAAATGCCAGGATATGGATGAGAAGGCTCAGTAAAATTTTTTTGCTCAAAAATGCTCGAAAATGCCATGATGTGGATAAGAAGGTTCAGTAAACATTACTTAAAGCTGCTTGAAATTGCCATGATGTGGATGAGAAGGCTCAGTGAAAATTACTTAAAACTGCTTAAGAATGTCATGATGTGGATGAGAAGGCTCGGAAGGAAACTTAAATCCTGAGAATCCTTATCCACATCATGGCATTTTCGAGCATTTTTAAGCAAAACATTTTTACTGAGCCTTCTCATCCACATCCTGGCATATTTAAGCAGTTTTAAGCAATTTTTACTGAGCCTTCTCATCCACATCATTTTAGGATTTCGCCCTCTCCCCCGCATTTTTAGCTTCAAATAATTTTAATTTGAGTGTTTTATTGGGCTTTCTCATCCACATCATAGCTTGTTTATCTCAGTCTATAACTATCATAAAGCCCCTTGTCATTCAACTACCTTTACACCATGAAACATAGTCGTTAGTTTTATCTCAGATTGTATTTCTCCCTCCGAGCCTTCTCATCCACATCATGGCAAATTTAACCATCTTTTAGCAAGACTATACACTACCACAGCCCCGGTTTTTATATATTTTAGGTACTATATGTTAAACAGAATATATGCGTTATAAATGGTATGACCTTCTCATCCGCATCATAATGGGGCTGGGCCTTGGGCCGCCCAACTGTTTTTTGGTATTTGAGTGATTTGAGAGGACGGTTTGATCTCCTCCCTTGTTCCTCTTTAAAACTTGAATGCACATAGCTGAATCATCCCCCTTTACACCCGATTGGTTCTCATTCAAATATCCCGCCCTTCGTGGTGAATATTTAAGACACATCATTATCTATCATGGCCACAGCCTCAGACGACGTCAGAGTGACGAAACGCGTAAGGCGTGGCCACACAACGCAATCTTCATCAAAGACAGCAAGCATTTCCCTCCTGGAGGAACGTAGGGACAGTAAAGGAAAGGGGATCCAACCTTCCTCAAGCGGGTAGAGCCCGCATTTCTCTACAATTGTTTGCTATCTGGATGCCTTTGTTTTAAAATACCCTTTTAAATAAACTGGACATTGTTTTAAAAACATACTACACTATCGTGGATGCTTTTGATTTTTCCCACACCCACACCCGGGATCATCTGGAGCGGGACGGTGGTATAAGGAAGGATCGGGACCATCCGGAGCAGGACCGAGCTCGAGCACCCTAAGGGAAGGAGCCAGCCCAAGGAAAGAGCAACAACTGGACATCTGGAACACAGAAACAACAGCAAAGACCCCATTTACCAAAGGCGTATCACCCCTGCAGGGGTAAGAAGAATCTGGTAAGTGAGGGCGCAAGCGGGGAGCACCAGTGAAGTCACCATTTTTCTACCATAGGATTAACCAGTTATGCACGGAATGTCACCCCCTTTTTTTGAATTTCTATAACCAAGAAATATTCTAATTAAGATTACCTCTGTAACAAGGACAACAGCTAGAGCTACTTAAAACAGGATGTAAGTGTGTTTTTCACAGACTCTTTACGGACATTCAGGAGGATTTATAGTATATTATTTCTCTGGGTATTATTCCTGTTTTTGCGTTAGAGAGAGTACACAGACACCTGTAAGAGGTCTTTCGTATCCCTTTAGAAGTGAGACCTGTGTTTTGAAAGACACACCTGTTTTACGGACTTTTACGGACACTTATTATTTTATTTAATTGATGATTACTGTTGATGCACAATTCATGTATTCAAGCACTTGATGCACTTTCTAGTATTTGCACACACAAAACTGCACATTTTTTGACTTAAGTCACTACACATGTTTTTAAAAATTACACATTCCCATTGACAGCGCCATCTCCTGACCAACCTTGTTATAAATTTTTATTAAACTTCCACAGTGCATAGAAGGCCACATCAATTCCATTGGCACAGGTTAAACCACAGGTAAGGTAGTCTTGGTAGTGACAGTTCGTTGGGTACCTCATATACAGAAAATAAATACATGCATTTCTTGAGCAAAGGCTATACTCAGTCAATTTCTCATTCATGTCATATGTTCATAAGGCCCTGGAAAAACGCAATAAGGAAAAGTGCGTATGGCCTGCATGCACCCATCACCTTTTCCATTTACTTCAAACAAAATAACAGAAACCACAAAAAAAAAAAAAAAAAAAGGGGGAGAGGGAGAAGAGAAGAAAAGTGGGGAGAGACAAAAGCACAGTAAGAGGCCCCCGGGGGGGGGGGGGGGGGAGTAATACAGATACATAAGGGAAGTATGGGGAGAAGGAAGAAAAAAGGCAGGGAGGGGGAGAGTGGGAGGTAGACGCCAGAACAGGGGGAGAGTGCCGTGCAGGGACAGGTTGCATCAGGATCGAATGGGTCAGACCAAATGTGGACATCAAATGGTTCATACTATGCCTAGTAGGGATTTCCCTTCCTCCAAAAGGGCAAATTGATTCCAAAGTTGCCATGTCTTGGCATGTTTCTCCTGTTGCTGATTTGCCGTGTGTACTAGGTCTTCCAAATTCTTAATATCCTCAATTCTGTGGTACCATTCGACTGGCGACTGGGATTTCCAGTGTATGGGAATACACGATTTTGCCGCATTCAAGAGGTGACGGACAATAGATTTGCGGTATGTTTTTGCTGAAACCGTGACCGCATGAAGGAGGAAAAAGGCCGGGTCATCCGGGATCTCATACTCAACTAGCCGATGGATGATTTTCTTGACAGTGGCCCAGTATGGGGCAATTTTTGGGCATGACCAAAAAAATGTGTAGCAACGTTCCCCTGTCCCCCAGGCAACGCCAGCAGAGGTCAGATGCAGTCGGAAATTTTTTTTTTGAGTCGGTCAGGGGTAAGATACCACCGTGTGAGTAACTTATAATTGGTCTCCTGAATCTTTGTACAGATGGATGATTTTAGGGAGAATGTAAGAATTAGTTGAAGTTGAGCTGGTGTAAATTTACAGTATGATTACCTATGATAGGAAAGAGAGGGGAGTTCGGTGTGGAGAGGGCGTTCTTAGTGCATCTCTGCGAGCAGACACGGAGCGTCGTACCCAGAAGTGGGTGGTTTTTCAATTTAGGAGGGAGGTAGGTATAACACCACAGGGTTCCCTCCAACGGGATCTGCGCCTGTGTTTTTTCAAGTGACACCCATAGCTTTGAGTGGTCATGTTGGCGACAGTCCACCATGCGGCCCAGATGGGTAGCATGGTAATAGTTCCTGATGTCAGGCAATGCTAGTCGTTTTGAATAGTGACAAAAGGGAAGGCAGGTTTTTTTATTAGCTCAGACGAATTTAATAAAAAGGGCATGAACTTTCTTAAAATAGGAAGTCAGAATTGTAATTGGGAGGGCCTGCAACAAGTACAAGAGCTTTGGTAGTATGCTCATTTTAAGCAGATTACTTCGCCTGAACTATGAATGCAGCCCTTTGTGCCATGAGTCCAGTAGGAGGCGGATTTTAGTCAGCATGGGTAGGAAGTTAAGGGCAAAGGTTCGGTTCAAGTTGGCGGGAATTATGGTGCCCAAGTAATGCAATGTTGATTTTGCCCATTTGAAACGAAAGGCTGTGTCACGTACCTGGTGGATGAGTCTGACTTATGCAGTGGGCAACCTCCCTTACGACCCTGACTCGGGAACCCCTGGTAGAGCAGACAGGAGGCTCGGGAGTGCAGGATGGCACGAGGGTCGGACTGGGGCACTGGTGTAGATAGAAGTCCGTTGGTGCACTCGTGCACGGAGAGAGGGGTCGTACAGGCTGGGTCGTTAACTGGCGGACTGTGAGGTACAAAGGGGTCAGGCAGAAGAAGGGTCAAATCCGAGCAAAGTACAGGCTGGCGGTGCGGTACAAGGGAGCAAGCAGAAGGATGGTCGGTTCGAGCTGGGTCGTTAACAGGCAGACAGGCAGAAGTGCAGGAGGATCAGGCAGGAGAGTAGTCGTAGGTAATCCAGAGGTCGGTGCAGGCAGGAAATCAGCAGGGTCAGGTTAGCCGGGTCGCAGGAACAGGAAATCAGGATACAGGTTGCTCAGACACACACTATAGGCTGTAGATCAGACAGCAACTTGCTACAGGAAGCAGGAAGTTTAAATAGAGCTGCTCATCCCGGAAACCACAACCAACTGCAATTAACCCTTAGCACAGTCTTCTAACATTCCCCCCCCCCCCAAGGGGCAGCATCCGGATGCCCAACCGGGCCTTCAGTTGAGGGTGACTCCTCCAAAAGGACCTGATACGTTCCTGATACGTTCCTTGGCATGAATGTGTTTTTCGGGTACCCAAGAGTTTTCTTCAGGTCCGTACCCCTTCCACTTGATCAAAAACTGCGTTACACCCCCTCTTACTCTGCAGTCGATGATTGCCTCGATCTCAAATTCCTCCTCACCATCAATTAAAATGGGCCCAGGAGGGGCTGATCTCCTTTCCGGGAACTGGTCCTGGACAACTGGTTTCAACAGGGATACATGAAACACAGGATGTACCTTGAGAGATGGATGGAGGCTTAACTCGTAAGCCACCTTGTTAATTCTCCTCTTGATCGGAAAAGGGCCAATGAACTTAGGTCCCAACTTTTTGGAGGGACAGGCCAGTTTCAGGTTCTTAGTGGCCAGCCAGACTTGGTTGCCTGGTTGCAGATCCAGCTCCCCTCGTCTCCTCCTGTCAAATGTCCGCTTACTAGATTCCTGGGATCTAACTAATGTCTCCCGCAGGAGTTTGCTGTTTTCCACCAAGAAGTTGGCCATGTCTTGGGCAGCTGGTACTGTACTTTCAGAACGGTGACTGGTTGGTGGCTGAATGGACCGCATTGTTATAGGCGAACTCGGCTGCTGGGAGCAGAGAAACCCAGTTGTCTTGGGAAAATGAGGAATAGCACCTGAGATACTGCTCCAGCGTTTGGTTTGTTCTTTCTGTCTGGCCATTGGTCTGAGGATGATAGGCGGAGGAGAGTGCCAGTTCAATTCCTAACAAGGAACAGAGGGCTTTCCATACCCGAGAAGTGAACTGCACTCCCCGATCCGATACAATGTTGGCCGGAACTCCGTGAAGGCGGACAACCTCTCTGATGAAAGCTTCAGCCGTTTGGATGGCCGTGGGTGTGCCTTTCATAGGCAGAAAATGAGCCATCTTTGTGAGGCGATCCACTATCACAAAGATGGTGGTGAATCCGGCAGATGGGGGCAGCTCCACAATAAAGTCCATGGACACATGCGACCAGGGGCGCTCCGGGACAGGTAGAGGATTTAGCAGACCCCAAGTCTTGGTCCTTTCGACCTTATTACGGGCACAGGTGGGACAGACCTTAACGTATTCTCGACAGTCCTTGTCAACCTGAGGCCACCAGAATGAACGTGCCACAAGCCCCGTGGTTTTGTGACCACCAAAATGTCCTGCCAATTTATGGTCGTGGCACGTTTCCAGGACTGCGAGACGCATTTCTTCAGGTACGAAAATCCTTGAACCCAGCCACCATAACCCGTCACGCTGGGTCAGATTGGGATTCTGAGGGATGGCCGATCCGGTAAGGGACCGTCGGATTTGGGAGAGGAGGCTTTCTTGGGTCAATAAGAAGCTCCGGGATGGGAGGATGGTATCCGGTAAGATAGGTTCCCCTGTTTTGTGGAACATCCTAGAGAGGGCGTCCGGCTTTACATTCTTCGACCCAGGCCTGAATGTGATGTGTAGTTGGAAACGAGAGAAGAAGAGGGCCCAACGGGCCTGGCGGGGCTTTAATCTTTTGGCTGTGCGTAAGTATTCTAGGTTCTTATGATCCGTGAATACAAGAACTGGTTCTTCTCCTTCTCCTTCTAGTAGATACCGCCATTCCTGCAGGGCGGATTTGATGGCAAGCAATTCTCTGTCCCCCACATCGTAATTCTTCTCCGGGGAAGTTAACTTCTGAGAAAAGAAGGCACTGGGATGAAGAGCAGCCTTAGGCCCCTGTCTCTGTGAAAGTACCGCTCCCACCGCCGTTTCTGAAGCATCCACCTCCAGAATGTACGGAAGGGTTGGGTCTGGATGTTTGAGAACTGGTGCTGTGGTAAAAAGTTTCTTGAGTTGCTGAAAAGCTGCTTGCGCTTCAGCGGTCCACAGGAAGCGCGTGTGCTGCTTAGTAAGCTGAGTAATGGGGGCTATGACAGCTGAGAACCCCCTAATGAATTTTCTGTAAAAGTTGGCAAAGCCAACAAAGCGTTGCACCGCCTTCCTGTCGGTGGGTGCCGGCCACTCCACAACAGCAGAGACTTTCTGGGGGTCCATGGTTATGCCGGAAGTAGACAGGATAAAGCCCAAGAATGAGATACTTGAGCATTCAAAAGCGCACTTCTCTGCCTTGGCATACAGTCCATGCTGGCGCAGCCGCCTCAGTACGCTCTTGACATGACTGCGGTGCTCCTCCAGGGACGAAGAAAATATTAAAATGTCATCCAAGTAGACCACTATGAATATGTCAAGGAAATCCCGGAAGATGTCGTTGACCAAGTGTTGAAAAGTGGCCGGGGCATTGCATAGACCAAACGGCATGACCAAATATTCGTAGTGGCCAAAGCGGGTTCTGAAGGCCGTCTTCCACTCGTCCCCCTCCCTGATACGGACTAGGTTATAGGCCCCTCGGAGGTCCAATTTTGAGAAAACCAAGTCTCTGAAACAGTTCTGGGACCAGGGGTAAGGGGTAACGGTTCTTAACCGTGATCTTATTAAGGTCCCGGTAATCAATGCAAGGCCTTAGGGACTTGTCCTTTTGCTCTACGGAAAAGATCCCGGCCCCGGCAGGAGAAGTAGAGGGCCGTATGAATCCCTTTTGCAGGTTGTCCTCCAGGTAGGCCTTGAGGGCTGCGAGCTCCACCTCAGAGAGTGGGTATATTCTGCCGAAAGGGACCTCTGCCCCTGGAAGCAGTTCTATTGGGCAGTCATATGGCCGGTGTGGTGGCAGCACGTCCGCCCCCTTCCTGCTAAATACGTCCAGAAACTCATTGTATTCCGGGGGAACCGCCAGGCGGGTCTCAGTGTCCGGGTCCGGGTCCAGGCAGGGCATAGCAAGGGCCAGATCCATAGGCTGTGGGAAGCAGTGGTGACGGCAATAGGTGGACATGAACTGCACATTGCCAGTGACCCAGTTGATTTGTGGGCAGTGGGCCCGAAGCCAAGGGATCCCAAGGATAACAGGGAAGAGCGGGGATGGTATGGCGTCTAAGCGCAGTAGCTCCGAGTGGCCATCCGAAGTGCGGGTGAAAATGGGGACAGTCTCATGAGTTACTGTGCCTGAGCTAATGGCGGACCCGTCGGCCAGGTGGATCATCATGCGGTGAGTTTTAGGCTGGAGGGGAACCTGGTGCTGAGCTGCGAAAGCCAGATCCATAAAACAACTGCTAGCTCCCGAGTCTATGATTGCCCGAACAGGGACCTCTCCAGCAGGCAATTGCAGGGTGATGGAGAGCGCCAGATGGGTCGTCGGACTCGACAGAGACTGGCCGGAATTCGACTACATACTCCTCCACAGGGCGGTGGCCCTGTCGGAGTGAGTGGAGGACGGCCTCGGCTGTTGATGCCTGGGGCGGGTCCTCGTATAGACGTGCCATGGCCCGGAAGAAGCGTGCTAGGCTGGTGACCTCGGGGGTCTTCTGTTCCAGTAGCCGGTGAGCCCAGGCCTGGGGCTCTCCCTGGAGAAGTGAGATGACCAGTCCCACTTTGATGGCTTCTTGAGAGAAGGTACGGGGCTGGAGGGCGAAATAGATTTCGCATGCACTGCGGAACGCCCGGAATTTCCTACGAACTCCTGAGAATCGTTCAGGCAGGGGTACCTCGGGTTCAGGAGGCAGAGTAATGAGGGTGTAACCAGGAGGCAGGTCAGATTCAGGTGCAGGTGGTGCGCTGAGCTCCCAGACTTGGCCTTCCAGCTGGATGTACTCATCCTGAAGAGATTTCACGGCCTGAGTGAGGCCAGCCAAGTGTGAGCACAGTTCATTCGCTGGGGAGGGCCCCTGCGCAGACTCAGGCATGGCTGTCTGATACTGTCACGTACCTGGTGGATGAGTCTGACTTATGCAGTGGGCAACCTCCCTTATGACCCTGACTCGGGAACCCCTGGTAGAGCAGACAGGAGGCTCGGGAGTGCAGGATGGCACGAGGGTCGGACTGGGTCACTGGTGTAGATAGAAGTCCATTGGTGCACTCGTGCACGGAGAGAGGGGTCGTACAGGCTGGGTCGTTAACTGGCGGACTGTGAGGTACAAAGGGGTCAGGCAGAAGAAGGGTCAAATCCGAGCAAAGTTCATTAACAGGCTGGCGGTGCGGTACAAGGGAGCAAGCAGAAGGATGGTCGGTTCAAGCTGGGTCGTTAACAGGCAGACAGGCAGAAGTGCAGGAGGATCAAGCAGGAGAGTAGTCGTAGGTAATCCAGAGGTCGGTGCAGGCAGGAAATCAGCAGGGTCAGGTTAGCCGGGTCTCAGGAACAGGAAATCAGGATACAGGTTGCTCAGACACACACACTATACGCTGTAGATCAGACAGCAACTTGCTACAGGAAGCAGGAAGTTTAAATAGAGCTGCTCATACCTTAGAGGAAACCACAACCAACTGCAATTAACCCTTAGCACAGTCTTCTAACAGGCTGACTGTATGGGGGATTGAAGGGTGGGCGGTAGTGCAACCCCCATGGCTTCTGACTTACCAAAATTGATCTTTAAGTTTGAGAGTGCTCCATACTGTGCAAATTCCCTCATCAAATTTGGAAGTGATATCATAGGGTTTGTTAGAGAGAAGAATAAGTCATCGGCATAAGCCGATATATTAAAATGGGAGTCACCGATCTGGAGGCCTGTGATATCTGGGCTATGTCTTATGGTGCAAAGGAAGGGTACTAGCGTGAGGGCGAAGGGAAGCGGGGACAATGGGCAGCCCTGTCGGGTCCCATTCCGTATTGGAAATGACTCCGACAGGGTGCCATTGGCCTTGACCTGGGCTGAGGGGTTGGAGTAGATGCGAGAGATCCAATTAAGGATCGTCCCCCCCAGGCCTATGTGTCTAAGAACTGAAAACATAAATTGCCAGTTCATCCGGTCTAATGCCTTTTCGGCATCTGTACTGAGGAAGACACACGGCGTGCGGGATTCAGTGGCCACATGCATCAAGTTCAGAACTTTGGTGGTGTTGTCCCTCGCTTCTCTATGGGGGATGAAACCAACTTGGTCTAGGTGGACTAGGTCAGGGATGTGTCGTGCCAGGCAGGTAGCCAGAATTTTTGAAAAAAGTTTTAGATCGACGTTCAGGAGTGAGATGGGTCTATAGCAAGATCCTTCCCCTCCTTAGGTAGAACTGAGACGTGGGCTCTCAAGGAGTCAGTAGGGAAGACTGCCTCGGAACCTAGCTCAGTGAACAGGTTAATCATATGAGGGCCCAGAGTCGGTAACAAGGCTTTATAGTATGAAAGGGTAAACCCATCCGGGCCAGGTGCCTTACCGGGTTTAGTCGGTGCTATGGCCAATCTCAGTTCTTCAATTGTAATGGGGTTATTTAGTTCCTCCCTGATCTCAGTGGTGAGGGTGGGAAGTTGAGAAGATGACAGGTAGTCATCTATTTGTGTCTGGAGGGTGGTGGGAGTGGGCAGGTTATAGAGGTTGGAATAGTATTCTTTAAATGCCCGGGCATTCTGTAATGGTAGGGCTGACTTGAGTCCGTCGTGGGACATGATATGGGGGATGTAAGTTCTTTGACGGATTTTGCAAGTACCCTCCCGCATTTATTTCCGGATTCATACGCGATTTTGTGGCCTCTTTGTAATGCTGCTTTGGCTCTATAAAGGAGTAGGCCGTTGATTTGGATACGTAATGTAAGTAGGTCAGAACCTATGGATGTGGTTGGGTTAAGTTTATGTCGGGACTCCAAATCATGTAATTTGGATAGTAGAAGGTCTAACTGGGCCTGTCGCTCCTTTTTAATATGAGAGCCGTGTTTTTTAAGAATGCCACGGATCACTACTTTGTGCGCCTCCCACACCACTCCCCAGTTGCAGTCTGCGGTGGTGTTGGTGCTAAAATAATATTCAAGTTCTTTAGTAACTTCGGTTAAGACCTCCGGGCGCTGCAGGAGGCTTTCCTTTAGTCTCCAAAAACGATGGCGTGGGGAGGTAGTGTTAGATAGGATATAAGTAAGCGTGACGAGTGCGTGGTCGGACCACGTTCGTAACCCAATTGTGGAGTCTTGTACTGCGTGGAGCTTATTATGCGGGACCAGGAAATAGTCTATTCTTGTATAGACTTTGTGTGGTGCCGAGTAGAATGTGTAGTCACGCTCTGTTGGATGATGTATGCGCCATATGTCAGTTAGTTGGGATGCCTGGGAGACAGAGGACGCCCCCGAGGAGGTGTCAACACCCGGAGCCAATGGGATGTTAAAGTCACCACCCAAGATTAGTTGTCCTTCTCTGAAAGTCAACAATTTATCTAGGGTCCGACGGATAAAAACGTCTTGGTGGTCTTTGGGAGCATAAATGGTCATCTGCATCCCGCCGACTAATCCCTTGACGAAGGCGAAGCGCCCCCCC
>BLSH010080519.1:1031345-1051907 GCA_018402905.1 Glandirana rugosa
GTTCGAGTCCGGTACACCGGTTAAACCTCTGGGTCTTCAACTTACCCCGTCTGGGTAGTCAGTCATGCACATCCGCACACGTGTGTATGAGAACGTGGTACAACGACTTTACGACGGAGGACGATTCTGCAACAGATAGCCGACCAACACGACAAACAACACCGCCCGACGACTGTTTCGAAACGGTGTAAAGTCGGTGCGATTGGGACGGAAGGCTCGACGACCGCCACCGTGTCGACGCAACCACCGGAGAAGGAGGAGGAGGAGGAGGAGACGGAAGCGGAACACGAAGGCGACTAGGGGGCCACAGTAAACCCTTACGGGAGTCGTCTGCTGAGGGCATTCCCAAATGACACCGGGGGATCAGCGGAAGCACAAGGCGAAGGCAGAGGAGGAGGAGGAGGAGGAAGAGGCCACCAACGCAGCTGTGCCACCGCCAGCAGCTCGGAAGGCAGGGTTAGCGTGGCTGAAATGTGGCAAAGCTTTGTCAGCAGCCCGCCACAACAAACAGCACAACCAGCCGATAGACAACGTCTTAGCAGGAGGCAGCATTTCAGCAACATGGTGCAAGAGTATGTGTGCACACGCCTACACGTACTGACTGATGGGTCTGCCCCATTCAACTTCTGGGTCTCCAAATTGGCCACATGGCCTGAGCTTGCCCTTTATGCCTTGGAGGTGCTGGCCTGCCCTGCAGTCAGTGTCTTGTGGGAACGTGTGTTTAGCACGGCAGGGGGCGTTATCACAGACAAGCGGAGCCCTTTGTCCACATCCAACGTGGACAAGCTAACCTTTATTAAAATGAATCAGGCATGGATCCCACAAGACTTGTCTGTACCTTGTGCAGAATAAACATTTAGACCGGACTCACACAGCCATTCACATACTTGTTTTTTTGAATAGGCCTCAATACAAAAAAAAAATACCATGTTGGCTACCTCCTCCTACTCCTCTACCACCGCCACTTCCACCTACACTGCCTAGTCAACCTCTAGGCTCCTACTCCACATCCACCCCCCTTCCCATTTTTTTATTTGATTTTAATTTATTTTCCCTATCCCCATTTTTTTGTAGGGCACTTGCCCTACTCTTACCCCCATTTTACATCTTTTTGCAGCCCTCTAGGGCTTTCCAGGACTTTGTTACAGCCATTTTTGTGCCTAAAAGTTCGGGTCCCCATTGATTTCAATGGGGTTCGGGGTCCGTGCGAACGTTCGGGTTCTGTCCGGACCCGAACCCGGACTTTGTCCCGAAGTTCGGCCGGACCAGCAGAACCCGAACTTCCAGAGGTTCGCTCAACTCTAATTATGAGAGGTAATTGTCCCAATTTTTTTCCAATGCTATGGGTTAGTTGTTCCTTATAATGGTTTCCACATCTGAAGGGTTAATTGCTGCGATTGCTCTCCAATAAGAGATGATATTAGCCCAGCCTTTTCGTTCCTGCTGCCGTCCCTGTAGTTCCCCACTTACCGGAACTCTGCTCTTTAAGCGCCTTCTGTCCCTTTAGGGATTGATCGATGTTCCTCCGCTGTTCTCCTATACATTTTCTGTATGAGGTGTCTCAATTTGCCGTATATATGTGTTAACCATATAAAGGAATAATAAAAAAAGCTCCATAGCATAAAACCATTTTATGTTATTGCCCCATTAGTTTTCCCCTAAAAACATGCTTACAATGTTAAATATTCACAGTCGCATTATGTTTATAGATAGCGTACATCACCGTTTTGCCCGTATTCTTGTTGTCCTCCTGCACTAGGGTCTCTCTGTTTTTTTTTAAACTCCTGGGGTAGGGCTATGGGTGATCTGTTATCTCGTGTGTAGTGATAGCCGTGTGGTCACACCCAGATGCGTTTCGTCATTCCGTGAGACGCCCATTGAGAAAGACGCGGCTGGGCGCGACAACACAGCTATCACTACACACGAGATAGAATGGCCCAGTCAAAGTCCAGGCCTAAATCCAATTGAAAATCTGTGGCAGGACTTGAAAATTTCTGTTCACATACGCTCTCCATCCAATTTGACAGAGCTTGAGCTATTTTGCAAAGAAGAATGGGCAAAAATGTCACTCTTTAGATGTGCAAAGCTGGTAGAGACATCCCCAAAAAGACTTGCAGCTGTAATTGCAGTGAAAGGTGGTTATACAAAGTATTGACTCAGGGGGGCTGAATACAAATGCACGCCACACTTCTCATATATTTATTTGTTAAAGAGTTTTGAAAACCATTTATCATTTTTCCTTCCACTTCACAATTATGTGCCAATTTGTGTTGGTCACAAAGTCCCAATAAAATACATTAACGTTTTTTGTTGTAACATGACAAAATGTATAAAATTTCAAGGGGTATGAATACTTTTTCAAGGCACTGTATCTCTAAAATAGTGTTTCCTAGTGCTAAACCTTCCATCCAAATTCTAAATCGCTGCATTTGTAAATTTCTAAAGCCGGTATAAAATAATAGTAGTGGTAGAAAAAAGCACTTGTGGGTTTAATAATAATTCTTTATGATTCTCCTCTAAGGAGGCATGGCAGGGGGTGTGTCTTATGCCTACATACTTGCTAATAGGTGTCCCTCATTTCCATCTTAAAAAGTTGGGAGGTATGCATCATCATCTGATGTAAGGGCTCTGCGGACTCTGATGTAAGGGGGTCTCTGCAGACTCTGATGTAAGGGTTGCTCTGCGGACTCTGATTTAAAGGTTGCTCTGTGGACTCTGATGTAAGCGTCGCTCTGCGGACTCTGATTTAAGGGGGGGCTTTGCGGGCTCTGATGTAAGGGGGTCTCTGCAGACTCTGATGTAAGGGGGTTCTGCAGACTCTTATCTAAGGGGAGCTCTGCAGACTCTGGTGTAAGGGGTGCTCTGAGACCCCTGATTAAAGTGATTATAAAGGCTCATTTTTTTTTTTTAAATAACAAACATGTTTTCCTGACAGACTCAATGGCAGCATACGTGTGGGTTAGCCCCGCCTCCATAACTATCCTATAGAACCCCTCTCCCATAAATCTTTGCTCCACAGCAGTGGTCGTGTTCCTTTTTTGTCCTCCTCCTAAGGATCGGTTTGGTTATTCAACTACCTGAAGTTTTTTCTCTCCGCGATCAAGTCCAGCTGCAACGAGCAATGGAAAGACTGATCGCAATACTCCTTAGCTGTTAGCAGGGTATAGAGTGAGCAAATGGAAGATACTACGATAAGCCTTAGCTATTAGTGGGGTATGGAGTGGGCAAACAAAGGAGGCACTGGAAGAGCTAAAGCCTGGCCATTGGCAGGCAAGAGGTGCAATGGCCAGATAGCCCAGCTATTAGTGTGTGGCCCTATCTGCACCAAGCCTAGTGTGATCAACCTACCTGGCCCGGCCTGGTCGTGGAAGCAGGATTGAAGTTGCCGTGTGATGTATACTTTTACATTACATATTCCATGGTAACAGTTTGTGTGTGTTTTCTGTTTGTCGGTTTCCTTCCCTGGCTCTAGTGTCTTCCAGCCTATGGCAGCTGGAGCGCATTGGCGTTCCAAGCCGCTGCTCTCTGTTCCGGCCTTGCGTCCCTGGATTACTTCTGCCTACGGATGGAGTGCATGCGCACTGTGGGTGGCAGTGGAGACGTTTCAGTGGAGAATTTCAACTGGCGGTCAGTACTGTTGATATAGGGATTTCTCTATAGGCAGCTTGCAGCAGTTTCCCAAAGTGCTGTGTGCAATCATCACAGGGTATGCTCTGCATTAACGCCCTTGTAGCAGGTCTGAGTGGGGGGGTTTAACCCCTTCCTTGTTGACCTGGGTACTTTGTTTTGAGTTCTTTTGACCATTTCCTTTCTATCCTATTTTGCCTTTGTGAGTCCTTCTAGGTCAGGTTGACAATACACAGCATGAGATGATAAAGACCTTATTAGGTCACAACTTTTTCTTCCAGTTGTATTTGTCATAGGTCACTGTCAAGGTCCAGCCTTCATAGAAGAAGCTCTGAATCCTCCTCTATGCACCCACCGCTATGTTAGCAGCTCCAAGGAGGGAGCCTGCTGGGGATGCGGGACTCTGGTTCCAGAGGGCAAGTCTCTGTGTGAGCTATGCTAAGCCCAGGCGGTGTTTTTTCCAGCAAATGGAATTCCTAGTGAGGCACGTGGTGCAAGAATTCCTTAAAGTGTGGGATACAAGCCATACACAAAGTCCAAAAGCCATTGCGGCATGTTCTCCCACTAGGATGACCAGGAAGAACTGGAAATGTCCCAACCAAGGTAGTCTCCTGCAAAGCAAGAGGAAGTCATATGAGCAACTTTTGGCTCAGTTTCCACTGGTGCGACTTGTCATGTGACTTTGCACACATGGGGTCACATGGCAGGCCCAATGATTTCAATGGCACCCTTTCCAATCTATGCAACTTAGAGTCACAGCGACTTTGAGGGGGCTCCTGCGCTACTTTGATTCGAATTTGATGCAACATTGATCCAGAGACTGTGATGTTGGATCGGGGCTGAACTTGGAGTCAGATTGAGGTCGCACTCTGAATTGTGTGACTAGGGAGGCGCAGTAGTGGAAACGTAGCCGTAGACAGAGTGTTCTAAATTCCCATTCTTAACAGAACTTGGGGACATCATTTGGATAAGTGGAGCAAAGTCACGAGACATCCCTCCCTTCTGAGCAAAGGGCCAAGCTCTATCCATTCAGAGATAAGGATGTGAAGCATTTAAAGTCTGCCTCTCTATATAGGCCTTGATGAGGCAAGCAAGCATGTCGCTCTTTCTTGGAAGATGCAGTGAGTAGCCCGAAAGTTGGCCTGGGCTCTTGTGGTCATATCGAAAAGGATGGAAATGTGTATGGAGAATGTGGATGCAGTATTCAGGAGCGTTTTCAGAAACTCTGTAGTTCAGAAGCCGGAGCTGGTGTCGGTTTCCATGATAAGTCTCCAAATGGGATCAGCCGCATAGCGGCTTATGCTCTCATCCGTTACGGCAAAGTGAGTGCTATGGCTGGGGCCTGTGCTTGCTGATCCCACCTCTAATAGGCGTAGTGTAGCATTCATTTTAGGGAGCTTTATCTTTTGGCAAGCTGGATAGCACCGTAACCCGGGCCACAGTTGGCAAGTTGAGGTACTACCTCAGGACCAGCACTGGCTAGGCCAGAAGGGGACAGTCTAGAGAACAAAGTTCAGAGCGTGTGAGAATCGCATGTTTTTACTGTCCAGGACGAGATTTTAGGAAGAGCTGGTGAGAAGACCAGATATCCCTATTAGAAGTATGCTAAAAGCTTGAACTTGGGGATCCAAGAGGCTACTGAGTTGGGCCTCAGACTATTGGGATGTCAAAGTGGTCTTTTCGGGACATGCATGGTCTATCAGAAGTCCTCCATTTTCTCTGAGTCATTTGCATATATGTTGCCTCACGCTGAGCTAAAGAAAGTATATACTTATGCTTTACGTAAGTCACTGGTGTTGCAAAGTGCTGCTGTGCCAGTCTCTGAATGCAAGAGTTTTCAGGACAGGTCCCTCTTGTGGTCATGAAGAGGAACAGCTTGCAGAGGTTTGTTTTAGACCTTGAACATCTGAGACAATTTTCAGCAAAGTAGAAGTGCAAGGTGGAAACATTGTCCCTGATAGGGGTCCAGCCAGATGACTGACTTGTTTCCAATAGGCTTAAGATGCTTACCTTCATGTGCCATTATAGAAGACTTCCACAAGTTCCTTCGGTTCACTGTAGGGCAAGACAATCTCCAGCTCCAGCTCCATCTCCAGCCAGTCGGGCTTTCAACATCACCCTGCGTGTTTTTAGAGTCTTATTGGTTGTTTTAGTCTTATCAAAACAAGGAGCATACACTTGCCTAGTTATGTGGAGGTCCTTCTCCTACCGTCCCAAGACAGAGGGCAGCTGCGGGAGCACAGAGCTCAGGTGTAAGGAACCATTTGAGGCCATTGGAATGCCTATGCGCGGGTGCACGTAGCGTGTGCACGCGTCTGTGCACGTGTGCGCGCATGTATGCGCGGCATTGGCGCCAGAAAGGCCATTTAAGCTAACAGCACCCTGCAATCAGTGCTGTCCGTTCTACAGCATTTGTGTGTTCCAGAGCGACCTGTTAACCTGATATCTATTCCTGTGACCCGGCTTGTCTTGACGCTGCTTTGATCTCCGCCTGCACTGACCTCGGCTTCTATGACCACTCTTTTGCCTGCTCCCTTGTACCTTGCCGCCCATCTGTTAACGAACTCTGCCTGTGCCCGACTATTCTCCTGTCTGACCCTTCTGTACTGCACCGCCAGCCTGTTACCAACCCTGCCTGTACCACTACGGCTCTGCTTGCACGAGCTCATCAAGGACCTGCACATCACCACCAGTGACCCAGTCCGACCCTCATGCCTCCCTGCACTACCGAGCCTCTTGTTTACTCTACCAGGGGTTCCCGAATCAGGGTTGTAAGAGAGGTTCCCCACTGCATAAGTCAGAATCCACCACCAGGTATGTGACATCAGGTCTTTTCTTTGCTCCCCAAATTCGGCTGGCTGCTGGGTCTGGCAGGGAGACACCTGAAGTCCACACAGTCTCTTGTGGGCCTCAGGACTCAGTGCAATATAATCTTGGGAATCATTGCCTTGGCTCTGGATCCCGATGTTCTGGATCTGAATACTCCTGGCCCTGTCTTCTTCCCACCTAAACACCTTTCAGTGTCTAAAATGATTGGCACTATGGTGTCTATGGATCCGAGGATCAAGTGGAAACTGGAGAAGACGGCCTTCTGCGAGGGGTTTCTCCAGTAGTGGGAGCCAGGAAGCAGATTTCAGGCCTTTCACCATATAACGTAGGGAGCGTCAGTGCTCTTAGGTTAGTCCACTACGGTCGTCTCCTACATTGAAAGACAGCCTGGGGACTCACAGACTGTTCTCTATTACAGGAAGCCAATTATATCTTGGGCTCAGAACAATCAAGCCTACAACTCAGCAGCATATGTTCCTAGAGTCCAAAGTGTTCTAACGGATTTTATTTCCAGAATCCACAACAAATAGTTTCTACATGTGGAGGTTTTCAGGTGCAGATGCCCTGATGGATCATTGGGAATGCACTTGGACCTATGCATTTCTTCCAGTCCTGATCAACCTAAGGTTTTCTACGAAGACTCTGAACAGAGGTTGTGGTGTTAGTGGCAATGATGCCGTCACAATCCTGGCGGTGGAGTCTGGTTTTGTGCGGGGAACAACCTCTGTTACTATCCCGATTCGGGAGCCCCTGGAGGTGGGAACAGGAGGCTCGGGAGTGCGGGATGGCACGAGGGCTTGGCTGGTTGCAGGTACAAGCAGAGTAGGCTTCAGCAAGGCCCGTGCAGGGATGGTAGAGTTGTGTTTGAACACACAAAGGGAAAGCAGCTCCAGGTGAGGAATAAACTTGTAGAAGGCTGTGTGCACATCCGGTCCGTGAGCCGATAACATGGAATCAAAAATAATGGGTTGACAGCACCACAGGAGCTTCCGAAGAAATTGTATTTATTGAAGTAAAACAGCATACATGTCACTCACATAACAGTCCATGGGAAGTACATCAAAAAGGCATAAACGATTGACGCATTTCACGGGAGTTGTACCCGCTTAGTCATAATCTAAAAACCAAAAGGAAATGCTCACATATATACACTTATGATAGAGATCAAGCATCTGTTCAGCATAAACCCAAATGGTTGATTAATGCATAATTAGCATACACCTGTCCGTAATTAGACAGGGTAGCTAGGAGGGAGCAAATCACCAAATACAAACTGACATATATAGAGACATCACTACATTCTTTAATAACATTATAAAAAGAAAAAACATATAAACATAAAACAGTTTACTCCTCATCAGTCTATAGATCAGGACAAACCGATTAGGGAGAAACGAAAAACTCCCACATCAGTATATGTAGTAGAATTCTTATATGATGTGTAAGGCAATTGCACATCCACAGATATATATGTATATGTCCCTTAGAGTAGACGAAGGAGGCCAAAAAAGAACAAAAAAAAAAAACAAAATTCAAAAATCAAAAAGCACTCACCATACTGAAATATGAGGCAGAAAACCAAAGGTTATATCGCTCCATACAAACAGTACGTGAGCGGGAAACAAAGGTTTGCACTCATACACGTATCTATAGAGAATATCGTGCGATCAAAAACACCCTCCGATAACGAGCAGAGTGAAAACTATTCGCATCTCCTATGCATGACTCCCATACAATCCATGTTTGATGGCAATATTTGCATATATTTATGCTTTTATTCGGCAATCATGGAATTTTCAAATATAAAGAAAATTGTATCTCATGTGATGTATATCGTACCAATTCTCCAAAGGACATCATATATCCCAAGGAAAGCCGAAAAATACAAATATACATCCACCTGGGAGACAAGAAAAAGAACCGTCAAAACTATTACAGTGGCATTCATGAAGTAAAATGTAAATTGCAAATATAGATACAATGTATATGTTAAAGCTTAAGCTATTAATTTGCTACACCATTGTTTTAATATTAAATTAGAATTTACATAGAGAGGACCCAGAACTAAGATGTATGGAGCCAAGACTGGTGAAAATGAAAAGATGTGTATCAGACATATCATAGGCGGTCCTATATAGAAAGAAATCATGGACCATTGAAATAAGATGCGTAAGGAGAGAGGTTGTATGGTGGATGTATACTACAGATATAGGTGAAAAACTGTTTCTGGGGAATCTTGATAGTAAAAAAAATTATGGAAAACATGTATATATAAAGAAGAATATGTGTATGTATATATCTATAAAAAGATATCCAAAAACAGAATATATCCGGAATACAACACCTCGTAAATGCCACATTATAAAGAGGTTATATTAAGGTATAGTATAGGTATAAAAACCATCGCCTCAAATTGTGTCAGAAAAGAGATTCACTATAAAATTCCTCATACCTATGTCCATATATCTCTAATCCCAGCATACTGTAGAGAACATCAAATGCAGTAGTCCATATAAACCCAAAGACCCACCTATATCCTCCAAACCGTGACCAAACGCCCACACACGTTCAATATCTTCAATCCCGTTCTATAAATCGTTGACCAACCCATACCTAAGACCCATAGTATATGTAGACATTAACATTGTAGTATCATTCTAAAGTCTGGAAGTATATGGAGTCAAATAAGGTAGAGCAAAAACCAGGGGCAACAGAGTCCATGGACAAAATGATGTTGAAACATTTTTATATATGGATGCCACAATCCCTAGCTACCACAAAACAAAAATAAAACAAAACAAAACAAAGTTCATCAAAAAATGGCTTCAAAAATGTATGTAAATATCTGATAGGATTGTCCACATACACATATGCATCGAAGGCTCCCATGACATAATAGTGTCGTTACGGGGATATATATATTATTTAGATATTGATATATTCAATCAAAAATATTTCTGATGTATATATAACTATATTAAAAAATTCCTGTATGTAGAATAGCCCCAAAAAATGGAAAAAAAGGGGGGGGGGGACAGCCAGGGCCCACCAAATCACAACTATATGATGTCATGGGCCCCCTCTATTGAAATGGGGACCTCCCATATATAAATGTTGAAACGGTCCAATGTAAATCGTTTCAACATTGGCTGTGTATGTGCATCTTGAAAGCTATAATGAAACCAAATGACCTTGGAAACTGAATTGTTTTGGATAGTCGTATACACAGACCATAATATTTGTAGAACCCTGATACAAGCTAGAAAGGCGACATTTAAAGAAGAAGAAAACCCCAAATTTAGATGTCCATTCCAAAAAAGGACCCAGCAGTGGTGCTAGAGACCTTGTTGCATTGAAAGAACATTCAACTTAGATCCCAAGAGGACATCCAAAAACAAACCCAGATGTCTTATCCTATATGTGAAGTAGGATGCCTATTTCTGAGGTTTAGGGGTGTCAACCCTCATAAAAATGGGTGACGTCCCACTCAAAGTTCAAGCCATCAGGCTTTCTACTTTTGAGTTTATGTATCCAAAATACTTCTCGTCTGCAGAGGAGACGGTAGATATCTCCTCCTCTCCTCTGCATACTAACTTTTTCAATGACCTGAACCTGCAATAAGGAAAGATCACCCTCATGTTGTTGGTTGAAATGTCTGGCGACATTGGTGGATCTATTATTTCTAGTGTCCGCGAGATGTTCACTGAATCTATCCCTCAGTCTGCGTGTTGTCCTTCCAACGTATTGGATGGAACAGGCTGCACATGTGATTAGATATATTACATAGGAAGTGTTACAGTTGTAAAATTTATCGATGGAATAGCTTCTATTATCTCTTGTACATATAAATTTATCTCCAGGTAAAATATGGGAACAGCTAGAGCAATCGCCACCCCCACACTTGAAGTTGCCTTTGCAATAGAGCCAAGTATGGGATTGTTTCTTTTGTCCAGAGTCAAAAAAACTGGGAGACAGTAAATTGCCCAGTGTTTTGGCTCTGCGGGCAACCACATTCACACCTTTATCAAGAATTTTTGAACAGATGAAATCACTGAAGAAAATGGGTATATGTTTGTAGATGAGACGTTTAATCTCATTATATTCTGAGCTGTAGCCCAGAATGGTTCGAGGACAATCCCGGGTGCCATTCTGTGCTATATGTTTACTCCTGCTCAGAAGATCCATACTTTTTCTACCTCTAGCATGCTCTAAAGCTCTGTTCAGTGTCCATCTCGGGTAGCCTCTAGCCAAAAAACAAACGTATAGTTTAGAAGCTTCTTCCTCAAAAGTTTTATCATCGCTACAGATACGACGTATCCTGAGGAATTGGCCCATGGGAATACCCTTAATGGTGTGATGGGGATGGCTGGAGCGGGCGTGCAACACGCTGTTGCCAGCAGAGGGTTTCCTATATAAACTGCTGGTCACCTTCCGTCCCATGTTACCTGCCAATGTGACATCCAGAAAATCTATCCTGGTGTCCTCTTTACAACCAGTAAAGTGTAAATTACACAAATTGGTATTTAGGTGTGTCAAAAACATCTCCAAATTCACGTTCTTATGACAGACAAAGATCAGATCATCAATATAGCGAAAATATAAGAGAATCTGTCGTCTGTATGGGTTCCCATCTCCAAAGATGTGGCGCCGCTCCCACCAACCCATGTATAGGTTGGCGAGAGAGGGCGAAAACTTGGCCTCCATCGCGGCACCACACCTTTGGAGATAGAACACCTCATCAAATAAAAAATAGTTGTGTTTCAATAGGTACTTGAGTACTTCCAATATATACACCTTGACATCAATCGCCAAGTCTGTGGATTGGTCCAACCAAAATTGCACCGCCTCTAGTGACTTCAAAGCTGATCTCTCAGATCTATTTAAATTATCTTTGTATGGATTAGTGTTTGGTTTACTGGACAAAGAAATAAGATCATTCTCTAAAGATTTTTGGAATTTGTCCATTCCTGGACACCTGGACTGAATAGGATAAAACAAAGATGGAGTCTTTAAGGAAGTCTGGCGAACACCTTTTGGGGTCCGGACTGGGGGGGCAGAAGAAATACCCTCCGAGTATAGGTCCTCCAGATCAGTGATGGCACAGACGTCCCTAAAGTTGTACTGCTCATTTATCGGTGTATGCAGAATAGGAGAGGGAGGACTATTGATAGTCCCCTCCCTATCTTCCTGAAAAAAATGCCTTTTTAGCGTTAATACTCGTACAAATTTGTTTATATCCAAAATGGTTTCAAAAGGGTTAAAACGGGCCTGAGGGCAAAAATTAAGACCTTTAGACAAAAGAGACACCTCGTTGTTAGTTAAAATTCTATTAGATAGATTTATAACATTTGTGAAAGTCTCTACTTGTCTTTCGGCGTCTGGGCTCTCAAAGGATATCGCTTTTGGGCAGGATCTCCGGTGCCTTCTACCGCCTCTGCACGTGGCTTTACTTGTTTTTTCTTGTGAAACTTCTTTTTTCTGTTGCTTTGTCCGTTTTTTGAAGCAGCACTGGTATTCGCAGATAAAGAGAGGCTGGAGGGATCCATTGACACATCAGATGCGGTGGCCGCCAGAGTATCATTTAAACATTCTGTATCTGTCTCTGAAAAACTCACTCTTTTTTTAGAACGTGAATTACCAAAATGCCTCCATTGACCCAGTTTATTCCAAATGTATACATTGTTCATTTCATAGTCCAACTTATCTCTTAGAAGCTTCTCTTTTTTACCTTCTATTGTATCTTTCTCAATTTTTTTTATTTTTTCATTGAGTTTCTTATCCAACTCCTCAAACAAGGGGCTTTCCTTTAAAGGCAAGATCTCCTGTTGAAATAGAGTGATGTCCTCACTTAGTTTGGCTAATTCCAGCTCCTTAGATGTAATAATGATCTTCATGAGCTCCACCGAGCAGGCAGATAAAGTGTTTGTCCATTGTTTCTTGAGATCCTCGTTATACAGATCAAACGTTGGAAATTTCTTTATCCGAAGACCTCTCGGTATGCGCTCAACCTTTAAATATTCTAGGAGTGTAGATTTCTCCCAGAAACTTTTGATTTCCTTGATCATATTCTTTTCAAGTTTCCGGAACAAAAGTTTAATTGAGCCGGACACATCATCATGTCCATGTTTAACCACTTAAGGACCGGAAGGATTTCCAGCTTTAGGACCGGAGCCCTTTTTGCGATTCGGCGCTGCGTCGCTTTAACTGACAATTGCGCGGTCGTGCGACGTTGTACCCAAACGAAATTGGCGTCCTTTTTTTCCCACAAACAGAGCTTTCTTTTGGTGGTATTTGATCACCTCTGCGTCATTTCTGATCGCCGCTATAAACAAAAGAAGAGCGACAATTTTGCAAAAAAACCCAAATTTCTTACTTTTTGCTAAAATACAAATCCAAAAAAAAAATATAAAAAAACATTTTTTTTCACCGTTTTTGGCCGATTTATATTCTTCATCATATTTGCGATAAAAAAAATCGCAATCGGCGTTTATTGATTGGTTTGCGCAAAAGTGGCCGCGTTTACGGATGATGAGAATTCATTTTTGGGGTTTTTATTTTTTTTTTATTTTTTACTAAAAATGGCGGCGATCTGCGATTTTTAGCGGTACTGCGATATTTCAGCGGACATGTCGGACCATTTTGCCACTTTTTTGGGACCATTGGCATTTATACAGCGATCAGTGCTATAAAAATGCACTGATTACTGTGTAAATGCCATTGGCAGTGAAGGGGTTAACCTGCAGGGGGCGCTCTAAGGGTTAACTGTGTTCCCTGGCCGTGTTCTTACTGTAGGGGGACTTGCCTAGCTGGGGAAAGGAAGTGGTCACAGCCTTCATGTACGAGAAGGCTGTGATCACTTCCCTTCCCCCTCACACAGAGCGGAGGTCCGTGTTTACATACACGGACCTCCGCTCATTCGCTCCGGGGGGGGCATCGCGGGTGGCCGGCGGCAATCGAAGCCGCCGCACCCGCTCCCCGGCCCCCCCCGAACACAGTGAGCGCGCGCTCACAGTATCTCTGTATCGCAGCCGCCGTCGTATGACGGCGTTTTGCGTTACAGAGCCACTTTGCCGCCGTCAATCTCCGATCGGCGGTCGGCAAGTGGTTAAACACATCAATAGCAGGGTCCCTCAAAGGGTTATTATCCAAAGGTCTGAAAGTCCGACTGGTTTAATGTTCTCCAAGCCTTGTACTTCCACTGTGGACATGTTAGTATTAAAGTTCAATCCTCCTAATAGTAAAACCTCTGCACATTCAAATATAGAAGGGTAGGGAGGACAACTCACTGAGCAGGCTTGTATCACGAAGATGATGATTGAACACACAAAGGGAAAGCAGCTCCAGGTGAGGAATAAATTTGTAGAAGGCTGTGTGCACGTCCGGTCCGTGAGCCGATAACATGGAATCAAAAATAATGGGTTGACAGCACCACAGGAGCTTCCGAAGAAATTGTATTTATTGAAGTAAAACAGCATACATGTCACTCACATAACAGTCCATGGGAAGTACATCAAAAAGGCAGAAACGATTGACGCGTTTCACGGGAGTTGTACCCGCTTAGTCATAATCTAACAACCAAAAGGAAATGCTCACATATATACACTTATGATAGAGATCAAGCATCTGTTCAGCATAAATCCAAATGGTTGATTAATGCATAATTAGCATACACCTGTCCGTAATTAGACAGGGTAGCTAGGAGGGAGCAAATCACCAAATACAAACTGACATATATAGACATTCTTTAATAACATTATAAAAAGAAAAAACATATAAACATAAAACAGTTTGTATTTACTCCTCATCAGTCTATAGATCAGGACAAACCGATTAGGGAGAAACGAAAAACTCCCACATCAGTATATGTAGTAGAATTCTTATATGATGTGTAAGGCAATTGCACATCCACAGATATATATGTATATGTCCCTTAGAGTAGATGAAGGAGGCCAAACAAGAACAAAAAAAAAAAACAAAATTCAAAAATCAAAAAGCACTCACCATACTGAAATATGAGGCAGAAAACCAAAGGTTATATCGCTCCATACAAACAGTACGTGAGCGGGAAACAAAGGTTTGCACTCATACACGTATCTACAGAGAATATTGTGCGATCAAAAACACCCTCCGATAACGAGCAGAGTGCAAACTATTCGCATCTCCTATGCATGACTCCCATACAATCCATGTTTGATGGCAATATTTGCATATATTTATGTTTTTATTCGGCAATCATGGAATTTTCAAATATAAAGAAAATTGTATCTCATGTGATGTATATCGTACCAATTCTCCAAAGGGCATCATATATCCCAAGGAAAGCCGAAAAATACAAATATACATCTACATGGGAGACAAGAAAAAGAACCGTCAAAACTATTACAGTGGCATTCATGAAGTAAAATGTAAATTGCAAATATAGATACAATGTATATGTTAAAGCTTAAGCTATTAATTTGCTACACCATTGTTTTAATATTAAATTAGAATTTACATAGAGAGGACCCAGAACTAAGATGTATGGAGCCAAGACTGGTAAAAATCAAAAGATGTGTATCAGACATATCATAGGCGGTCCTATATAGAAAGAAATCATGGACCATTGAAATAAGATGCGTAAGGAGAGAGGTTGTATGGTGGATGTATACTACAGATATAGGTGAAAAACTGTTTCTGGGGAATCTTGATAGTAAAAAATTATTATGGAAAACATGTATATGTATATATAAAGAAGAATATGTGTATGTATATATCTATAAAAAGATATCCGAAAAACAGAATTAATCCAGAATACAACACCTCGTAAATGCCACATTATAAAGAGGTTATATTAAGGTATAGTATAGGTATAAAAACCATCGCCTCAAATTGTGTCAGAAAAGAGATTCACTATAAAATTCCTCATACCTATGTCCATATAGCTCTAATCCCAGCTTACTGTAGAGAACATCAAATGCAGTAGTCCATATAAACCCAAAGACCCACCTATATCCTCCAAACCGTGACCAAACGCCCACACACGTTCAATATCTTCAATCCCGTTCTATAAATCGTTGACCAACCCATACCTAAGACCCATAGTATATGTAGACATTAACATTGTAGTATCATTCTAAAGTCTGGAAGTATATGGAGTCAAATAAGGTAGAGCAAAAGCCAGGGGCAACAGAGTCCATGGACAAGATGATGTTGAAACGTTTTTATATATGGATGCCACAATCCCTAGCTACCACAAAACAAAAATAAAACAAAACAAAGTTCATCAAAAAATGGCTTCAAAAATGTATGTAAATATCTGATAGGATTGTCCACATACACATATGCATCGAAGGCTCCCATGACATAATAGTGTCGTTACGGGGATATATATATTATTTAGATATTGATATATTCAATCAAAAATATTTCTGATGTATATATAACTATATTGAAAAATTCCTGTATGTAGAATAGCCCCAAGGTCTCCCAGGTGGATGTATATTTGTATTTTTCGGCTTTCCTTGGGATATATGATGTCCTTTGGAGAATCGGTACGATATACATCACATGAGATACAATTTTCTTTATATTTGAAAATTCCATGATTGCCGAATAAAAGCATAAATATATGCAAATATTGCCATCAAACATGGATTGTATGGGAGTCATGCATAGGAGATGCGAATAGTTTGCACTCTGCTCGTTATCGGAGGGTGTTTTTGATTGCACGATATTCTCTATAGATACGTGTATGAGTGCAAACCTTAGTTTCCCGCTCATGTCCTGTTTGTATGGAGCGATATAACCTTTGGTTTTCTGCCTCATATTTCAGTATGGTGAGTGCTTTTTGATTTTTGTTTTTTTTTTTGTTCTTGTTTGGCCTCCTTCGTCTACTCTAAGGGACATATACATATATATCTGTGGATGTGCAATTGCCTTACACATCATATAAGAATTCTACTACATATACTGATGTGGGAGTTTTTCGTTTCTCCCTAATCGGTTTGTCCTGATCTATAGACTGGTGAGGAGTAAATACAAACTGTTTTATGTTTATATGTTTTTTCTTTTTATAATGTTATTAAAGAATGTGGTGATGTCTCTATATATGTCAGTTTGTATTTGGTGATTTGCTCCCTCCTAGCTACCCTGTCTAATTACGGACAGGTGTATGCTAATTATGCATTAATCAACCATTTGGGTTTATGCTGAACAGATGCTTGATCTCTATCATAAGTGTATATATGTGAACATTTCCTTTTGGTTGTTAGATTATGACTAAGCGGGTACAACTCCCGTGAAACGCGTCAATCGTTTCTGCCTTTTTGATGTACTTCCCATGGACTGTTATGTGAGTGACATGTATGCTGTTTTACTTCAATAAATACAATTTCTTCGGAAGCTCCTGTGGTGCTGTCAACCCATTATTTTTGATTCCATGGTAGAGTAATGGTACAGGCTTGGTCGGCAATGGTCTGGCAATGCGGCACAAGAGGAGCAGGAGTAGAACAGTCAGGCACAGGCCAGGTTCATCAACAGGCGGGCAGCGTGGTACAGAATGGAGCAGGCAGAAGAGTGGTTGTGGACAAGTTGAGGTCGGTACAGGCGGAAAGCACGGGTAATACGATCAAGCCGGGGTCACAGGAACAGGAAACACACAGATTCAGGTCACTGGGGACATGGGATATGCTGTAGAAAGGACAGCACCGGTTGTCTGCCGTTGGTAGGTTTAAATAGAGCTTCTGGCACCAATGCTGGAGCGCACACCTTCCGCGCTCGCACACGTATGTGCACGTGCACTCCTGCGCACGCCAGCGCACAGGAATGGCCGTTCGGTCCTGATTTCCAGACTGCGCTTCCTGACATTGCCTTCCCCCAAGGGGCAGCCTCTGGATGCCCAGGTGGGACATCTTAGCATGGCTGTTTCTCCAAAATGCTTTAAGGCATTCTTCAGCATGAATGTTGTCTTCAGGCTCCCAACAACTCTCCTCTAGGCTGTAGTCCCTCCACTTAATCAGGTACTGGATGCTATTAACCCTCTTCCTGCAGTCCAGAACAGATTCCACCACAAACTCTTCCTCTTCATTGATTAATACTGGTTCCGGGGGATTGCTACTCCGCCCTGTAAAGGAGTCTGGGACAACAGGCTTTAACAAAATCACATGGAAGACCGGATGGATTCTTAAGGTGTTGGGGAGCTCCAGTTCATAGGCCACTCTGTTAATCCTCCTTTTGACTGGGAAAGGTCCAATGAATTTAGGCCCCAGTTTTTTAGACTGACAGGCCATTTTCAGATTGGTTGTGGCCAACCAAACCCGTACACCGGGTTCCAGGTTCAGCTCCCCCCTCCTTTTCTTGTCAAAAGTCTCCTTGTAACATTCCTGGGACTTGGCCACGGTTTCCTGTAGAAGTTTACTGTTGTCCTCAAGAAGTTTTACTGTACTCTGTACAGCTGGCACTGGGCTTTCAGGGACTATGATGGGGATAAAGGATGGATGGAAGCCGTAGTTCGTGAACAGGGATTTTCCCATGGCGGAATGAACCATGTTGTTGTACGCAAACTCGGCTAACAGTAACAAAGAGACCCAGTCATTTTGTGAAAAGGAGGAGAAGCAGTGCAAATACTGCTCCAAGGTCTGGTTGGTCCTTTCAGTTTGACCATTGGTCTGCGGGTGGTAGGATCAGGAGAAAGATAGTTCAATGCCCAGGGAGGCATACAGAATATGGAGGTAAATTGGACTCCACGGTCAGATACAATGTTCATGGGAACACCGTGGAGCCTGATAATTTCCCAGACAAAAATCTCTGCTGGTTTGGGTGCATCCAGGGTGCCCTTCATAGGGAGGAAGTGGGCCATTTTTGTTAGTCTGTCCACCACCACAAAGATGGTGGAATAGTCTTCCGAAACAGGCAGTTCAACAATAAAGTCCATGGCAATCATTGCCCAGGGTTTCTTGGGTGCTGGAAATGGGTTTAACAGCCCCCAGGCCTTGGTTTTATTGTTCTTGTTCCTGGCACAGGTGGGGCAGGAGTTGACATATTTGTTGCAGTCCCCATCCACCTGTGGCCACCGGAAGGAGCGCTGAAGTCACTCTGATGTCTTCCGTGTGTCTAAGTGCCCAGCCAGTTTGTGGTCATGGCAGATCTGAAGAACAGATAAACGTAGGCCCTCTGGTACAAAAATTTTGTTGCTGTACCACAACAGTCCATCTTTAATTAGTAGCCTGTGGTCTGGAGAACTGGTGATCCTGGTTAGGGACCGTCGAATCCGGCACAACAGATCTTGGGTGAGCAAAAAGTTGCCGGGCTGGAGAATGGTATCTGGTGGAATGGAGCTCTCTGGATCACAGAACATCCGGGACAGGGCGTCCGGTTTCGTGTTCTTTGACCCAGGCCTGTACGTGAGATGAAAGTAGAATCTAGAGAAAAAGAGTGCCCACCGGGCCTGGCGTGGTCTCAGTCTCTTTGCTGTTCTTTAGTACTCCAGATTTTTGTGGTCGGTGTAAATGAGGATGGGGTGAGCAGCCCCTTCTAGCAGATAGCGCCACTCCTCTAGTGCTGATTTAATGGCCAGTAAGTCTCTGTCCCCAGCATCATAGTTTTTCTCTGGAGCCGATAATTTGCGGGAAAAGAATGGAACAGGATGCAGCAATGCTCATACTGCCAACATTTTATCGACATCCAGCTTACGATTGACAATGGGGAAAACAGAAACAGGAGGAACAACCTCCGTCTCCGGGGTATTCCAGAGGCAGCCATGGGAGGGGACCTGCGTACAACAGTAATGGCCATCCTCAACCAGCTCCTGGACAAGGCACCTACCTACTAACTCGAGTTAGACCAGATTCACCGGGTGCAAGGCCCCCCAGCCTCCACCCGCAGCTGCATCCTCTCCCCCTCAACCTCCAGATGTCCTGTGTAGGGTGCATTTCTATGGCATTAAGGAGGAGATTCTGTGCAGGGCATGCATTCAATATATCCCGTCAAACACGTGTGATGCGGGGCAAACTGCTCCCCCTACTGGAAGTCATCCGAGATGCAGGGGCCACGTATCGATAGGGGCCATCCCTTTCACCTCATTGTCCAAAAGCAAGGTTCCTCTAAGTTCCCCTAATCAGCTTTTGCTACTTTTTCATTTCCTGGATAGGCCTGCGGTTCAAGTGCCTGACTGGCTGGAATCCCTCCTACCATGTGCTCCCACAGGCCCAGCCTCTCCAAGACCATACAGATTCGGAGAGCCCGTTCCCATCCATCAAGCAATTAACCACCGAGATGCACCCCAGCTACTCTGGAAGACTAATCGGTAGAGTGTACTCCTCTGCATTGCTTCCTGGCAGGGAGCTCCATGTTTTTTGCACTGATTGAGAACAGTACTAGAAGTGAAGTGCTGAGGTTTTGCTAGTGTCCCATAGGCCTCAAACTTATTGCTTAGGTTCATATCTTCCCTACAGTTCCTGTATGGTGGATCGGTTCTACGATCCCACATCACCATTCAGCATGACAGTTCTTCAAGTACGGTGGCAACTACGTGATCGATACCACATATGCATAACTTCTTTATACTCTGGCTTATGTGGCCTCTTGGGGTTCTGGTTGCAATCTCTGGGATCCATATTGATTGTTCCAGTAAAATATTAATGCCTTTACACATGTCACTCTCTGCCTCCCGGTGAGTTCCCCGTTCCAGAAACTGTCCGCTCTCCATCCAACCCGCTGACTGCAGAGCCTGGAGAACTCCCCATGGGACACAGAATGTTTCTTATACCTTACCTTTATGGGGCTGGCTGACCCCCCCCCCCCCCCAGTTACCGTGGGGCTGGGAGCTCACCGACTGGGCAACTTACAGTTACTAGGCCATTGTTGGGCTATTCGGTGGGGTTTGAGTTGCCATGCTTCCCACAGTTTATATATGGATGTGTATACCTATTTGCAATGTATGAGGTTTACAGGCATACAGTCTTGTCTCCAGGACTTAACTTATCTCATTCTAATTTTGTTTTTTGTTTTTTTTTAAAATTCTTTTTATTGATTTTCAAAAATAAAGAAAACAGAGCCATACGGGGCATACCCCGGCTAACACAAAAATACTCGGGAATTCTTCCATAGTTGGAAGTGGGGGGGGGGGGG
>BLSH010080519.1:1056739-1078399 GCA_018402905.1 Glandirana rugosa
ACATATTCTCTGTCCATGATTTCCATCGTGTATAGGTTTAAAGGGATACCTCGTGCCCAGTGAGGCGTCCCTCTTTTGGGATTGACCCAACTACCTTGTCAACCCTCTGTTTCGTTGTCTCTACGTACCGGGCCCCATCACGTGGTATTCATTTTTAGTACTCGTGGCGACCTTTTTTTGTAATTTTGTTTTAATCTTACCCCCGCACCGGCCTACATCTCGGCTCGCCTGCACAATCTCTCCTCGAGGCCCTGGCTAGGTGAGTAGGACTGACAATTAGGACGATTTTAGCACCCCTTTGGGCGAGATAACGGACACGAGGCGGCAGAGGGAGCTGACTTGCGGGCCACCGGCGTGGCGGAGGACCGGCGTCTGGCTGGCATCACCGTAGCAGATGCGGTATGCTTAGCGGCGTCTCTGGAGAGCAATAGAGCGGGTTTCCCCACGATTTTAGCAGGATTAACAGTCAGGATGAGTGGATCGGTCCCGGAGCTCCTCTCTAACACGTCCGCTCGGCTCTACATCCGGCCACGCCCCCATTCTAATTTTGTTTTAATGTTTTTTTCCAGCGGTGCTCATGATTTTTACTTATGGTGCACTACCCCGGGCCATGCATCTCTGTTGCTTTGTCTCCCAACTGTTCCATCAACCCAGTTAGGGTTTTCTCCCTGCGGAGTGACCCGTGCTCCATAGGGAAATTTGGATATGTGCTACCTTTAGTACATTTTCCCCCTTTGCCATTCACCCGCCCCCCCGCAGTTTCTTGTGTGTGTCCTTCCCATTTCTTTTTTCCTCCTCCCCTGACCCCCCCTTTTTTCCCCCTCTTCCGGTCCCCCCAGGTCATCCCCCTCCCGGGTACTATTTCTCCACCGTGTGCAGCCCCACCTAGGTGTTACCATGGCACAGTTAAATTCACCTCCTTTAACGTCAGAGGTCTGGGTACTCCCGAAAAGCGTACCAGACACCTGACTGATCTAAAAAAAGATAAGTCCCAGGTGGTTTTTCTCCAAGAAACACACTTTAGGCTGGTCCATGTCCCACATCTGTTTTTTTTTTTTCATAAAGCTTCTTTTTATTAACGTTTTTTTATAAAAGAGTGTTTTATAAAAACACAGCCAATTGGGCATACCATGACTGACAGTACATTAACTAAACAAAGTGGGGGGTTCCCTAGACTTCCATCTAAGGACTATGGACTTTCTAGCGTAAAACAGGAGGATATTTAGAAGTGTCTTCATGGCCCTAGAGAACGCCAAAGGGTCCACCAGGCCCAGGAGACAAACACCTATCTCCATTGGGATATTAATTACTTGTAACGCTTTGAATAAGGCCTGTGACCTTGTGACAAAATCCTTGGATCCTCGGGCACTCCCAAAATATGTGACAGAAGCCCGCAGGGACCCCTGAGAATCTCCAGCACTCAGCCGGAGCTGAGGGATATATGCGATTCAGCCTTTGGGATGTATAGTAAATTCTGTGTAGGAGTTTAAATTGTATGAGCTTGTCTCTACTGGCGATCAGCACCTGGAATGGAGTATCCCACACATCCTCCAAGTCCCCAGCATCCGGACTCTGCACCTCCGACTGCCACACCCCCCCAAGACTTCCAAAGCTACTCTGTATTGAGGGCATCATTGCTTTATATATTTGAGATGGGGTTTACACAACCCAGGGTCCCTAAGAAGGGACTCTAAGTCATCCTGTTCCAATCTAAATGGGGCGGAGTCAAACTGTGATGCATAGGCGTGTCGGAGTTGCAGATATCTGAAAAAATGTGATGTTTGATTTTTAGCCTGTCAAAAGAGAGTATTGCGGATTCGTCGCAAATGTCTTGTAGGTAACGGATGCCCCGCTGAGCCCAGAGATTAGGATCCGGAATGGAGTGAAACTCTTGAGTGAGTCTCGGGTTAAGCCAGAGTGGTGTATGTGAGGACCACTTAGACCTCGCCAAACTGGGTTTAAATATCGTCTCCCATGCTCTTATTAACATTTTCATTCCTGCGGTCAAGGGGGGGCCAGGGGCCCCCACGTCTCTATAAAGCACATTGCGGAGGGCCTCATATGATCCCGTGTATGCTGCCTCCAATACTACTGAGGAGTTGGTGTCATCGGACACCAGCCAGTTGTGGGCATGGGTAAGGAGGGCCGCCAGATAATAGGAATAGAAGTCAGGGCAGGCCAAGCCTCCCTGCATCTATGGGCGACACAATGACTGTTTGCTAAATCTCGCCGTGTGTGATTGCCAGAGAAATAGGGAAGATGGCTGTCTAAAGAAGGATTTTGGGATCCGGGTGGGGGCGTGCCTCAGTTTGTACAGAAGAACTGGGAGAATCTTCATTTTTATTAAGTTGACTCTGCCAATCAAGGATAGCGGGAGATTGGACCAGGCCTTAAGTTTCTGTTTGCACCATTGAAGGGTGGGTAGCAGATTGAGTTTGACAAAGTCACTGGGGCTCGTTGAGATCTGAATGCCAAGGTATTTTATACTATCCGTCCATTGTAAGGGGGAGTCAAGGTCACCCAGCTGACTGGCTCCCAAGTCTATTGGCAGAATCTGCGAATTCCCCCAATTGGTGCGGAGACCGGACAAAGAGGCGAAGCAATCCAGGATCCCCAGTGCAGCCGACAGTGAGGGCCGGGGTCCTTCAAAAACAAGAGGAGGTCGTCGGCGTAGAGGGCCAGCTATTTAACAAACCGGCCCACCGGAATACCATCGACCTCCTCGGATCGCCTTAGCATCTCCGCCAGGGGCTCCATCGCTAGGGCAAACAAGGCAGGGGAGAGCGGGCACCCCTGCCTCGTCCCACTGCCAATCAGAAAGGACAAGGAGAGATGTCCACCTAGCTTAATGCGAGTGCTTGGGGCCAAGTACAAAATTTTAATCCAGCATCTAAAGTTGGGGCCAAAACCAAACACTTCTAGCACCCACTGCATATAGGACCATCTAACAGTGTTGAAAGCATTTTCGATATAGAGGGTGACCATCACCTTTGAGGCCTCCCCAGTCCCCGGAAGCTGTAGATGGGCGAAGGCTTGTCGCAAATTGACGTCTGTCAATTCACCCGGCATAAATCCTGTCTGGTCACTATTAATTAAGGAGGGTAGCAGCCTCATAAGTCTAGAGGCTAACACCTTGGTCAGAATCTTAACGTTGCAATTTAGTAGGGAGATAGGTCTATAAGATGCGCAACTAGTCCTTGTCGGGGTTTAAGTAGCAGAATGATGTGGGCCTGATACATGCTGTCTGGAAGTTTGCCTGAGTCGAGGCAGTGGGAGCATAGGGTGGTCAATTTAGGGGCTAGTAATGCCGCATGCACTTTGTACCAGTCACCCGGCAGGCCATCGGGACCCGGGCTTTCCCGTTGGGCATATAGCGCCCTCTATCTCCTCACATGTGATCATGTGACCAAGTTGGCCAAGAGTCGCCCGTTTTTGTCACCAGATTCAAACAGGCGCGCCCGGAGACCATCAGACTCGGAGGGCACGAGATCCGTATAGTGGAGATTCTGATCCCTTCGAGCTTGGGCCGTCATAGCATAATGTTCAGGAGTTGGAGCCAAATCAAATGCCCCTTGTGCCTCAACCACTTCTATCTCCAACTGAGTAGTTTGTGAGGAATACTCTGCATGCACGGCCTTGATGGTAGAAACATATACCCCCCTGGTGTGGGCCTTACCGGCCTCCCAAACCATTTCAGAAGAGGTGTTTTCGTTGAAAGTCCAGTACTCTGAGACTTTCGGGGACACCTGCTCTTGAACCCTAGGGTCTGATATCCCCCTCAAGGCCAGCCACCAGCAGGCGAGGTCTTGGCCTGCCCCTGCCAACAGGCAGAGTTTGAGAGGAGATTGGTCTGACAGGCCCGAGGGGAGATATGAGACTGAGCTCACTTGTGCTAGTACCGAGGCATTCCCAAACACCAGGTCTATTCTAGTCCCAGACCTATGCAAAGCAGAATAATGCGAGTATGTCTTCTCCTCCGGATGTTTACATCGCCAATACTCAGTCAAGCCCAGGGTATCCGCTCAGAGGGAAATATCTGGGGGGGCGCCCTGAGCGGATTAGAGGAGTCTAGATCAGGGTCTAGGATCACGTTAAAGTCACCACCAACGATTATTTTCAGTGGTTGTAACGGGCCAATTTTGTAGCAATAGTAAACAGAATGTTGTGATCAAACGGAGGAGGGACATAGACATTAACCAAAGCCCATTTTTGCGCATACATTTCCAGTACCAAGATGATATATTTCCCCCCAGGGTCTGACACCACCTGTTCAACCGTACACGGGAGGGATTTGTTCAGCAGTATGGACACCCCCCTAGCGTAGGAAGAATATGTGGCTTGGAACCCCTGCCTAATCCATGCTCTCCTGAGGGCAAGAATTTTGTTGCCTGTCAGGTGAGCCTCCTGGAGAAATAAGATATGAGGTTTGTGGTTTTGCAAATATTTAAATAGCAGAGACCTTTTAAACTTATCATTCACCCCTCTAATGTTCCATGATAGAAGTCTTACCATACTCTCCATTGCCAGATGGTAGAAAAGTAATACTCCAAGTTGTCAAGCCGCCCCGTCCGGAGGCCCAGAGCACTAGGGGAGAGACATTACATATCTATGAACAAGGATGGCAGGACCTAAGCATACATCGCTGGTTCAGTAACAAAATGTAAAAAACTCTATTGCTCGGCTAAACCTCAACTTTTGCCATGGCAGTTTTAGTCCCAAACAGGTCAAAGCTGTCACTTGCGTGAGAGGCTACGTGCAATGGAACCCAGAGTGGATACCAACCTTCACCAGCCAAGTGAAGAATTTCAGGGGAAACCACTACTAACTAGCCAAAACCCCCCAACATAACCAGGCTAGAGATTATCAGTCCCAAAACTACAAAACAAACCAGTATCAGGAAAAATCGACTGTTGTTCCCTTTGTAGGACCTCTAGACTGCTGATCTGCTTGGGAGACCAAAGTCACTTCTAGGAAGAAGAGAAGAGGGAAAAACATGAGCGATTCTCCTGCAACTGCCAGGGGGAAAACAAGTGCAACCTAGAGTTTAAGTTCACTCCGTAGCTCCATTATAAGGATAAGTCCTATAGGATAAAGGCAAAGTCATACCTGAGAGCGCCAATACACTCCAGGGGGAGTGCGATGCCACACCAAGATTAGTAGTTATTTCAGGGTGTTCAGCCAGTCGTCCGCATTGGATGGAGTATCAAAGAAGCGGACCAATCCATTGTACGGGACCCTGAGGCGGCTAGGATATAACCTGCTGTATTTGATGCCTTTCTCACGTAGGCGCCTACGGACCTCACTGAACGTCTTCCGCTTGCGCTGTAATTCCGCCAAAAAATCTGGGAAAAGCATAACTGTGGAACTGCCGTAAGAGTAGGGTGCTTAAGTGCTTCGGAAAGGATTTTATCCCGATCCCTTAAATTAAGGAAGCGGACCAGAAAAGGTCTCTGGTTAGCACCAGGGATGGCTCAGCCCGTGGGCGCGTTCGACCACATAACTTGGTGGGAGATCCGTAAGGCCCAGTAGATTTTTAAAGAAATCCTCGGCAAAAAGTGCTGGGTGGTCCCCTTCCTCTCCCTCCGGGAGACCCAGGACGTTGTTGCGCCTGGCTCTGTTTTTGGCATCGTCCGATTTGGAGATGAGCATTTGGACAGTGTGTTGTAGGTCTGCAATAATGTTTGTGTGAGAGGCCGTGAGATCTTCAGTGGCAGAGATTCTGGCTTCGGATTCTGACAGTATGCCCCTGATTTTGTCAAGATCATTTCTTATAAGGATGCACTCCTCTGCCAAATGATCTATTCTGACCAACATAGTGGAGCTGCTTTGCTTGATAGCAGCGAGAATAACTGCAGTGCTGTCCTAGGATAGAGGGGGGATTGAGGACCCCCCGCAGATGATCCAGGCTCCATGGTCAGTTCAATCAGCAATTCCTGGAGTTTACCCACTAGAGAGGCCTTGGGAAGGGCCGCTGGGGAGGGGGAAGGATGGGCAGGCACACAGGATTATCTGGCCTTACCCTTGGAGCCCATGGGATGGAGATTCCAAGTCAGGATGTAGTAGTCCGAATGAAATAGGGAGCACCCTCACTGTGTACTGGAGGAAGGCACCAATACCACCGTAGTGCAGACAGTATTAAGAGGGGTTAATCAGGGAAGTCCCCACCTGGAGAGAAATCCCATTAATACAGGAAGGCAAGAGACTCGCCAAGGCCACGCTGTGCCGAGCCCTTCCGATCAGATTCTGTCCCACAAGGTCCCAGCCTCAGAGCTGCGGTCCTGGGGCTGAAGGAGGCAGACTGGCAGGCCGATCAGTGGCAGGCAATATTTACCTGGAGAGCCGTAGCAAGGAGTGGGGGAATCAGGAAGACTTGAGGGCAAGATGCCGACAACCCTCTTCCACCTGCAGAAGCCCCCAGCCTGATGTTGCTGTCCTCTGTCACTGCACCGCTCCAGGGTCCAAGGCCCATCCGATATAGGGGTGATCGCTCTGGGATGGGGGTGTTCTGACCCCGGGGAACCGCCGGCTCATCGCCGCTCCGGGCCGCCGTCAAATCTAGGCCGCGGCTTAAAGCCCAGCTAGGCCGGATCTCCAAGAGGCCGCTCCACTTCAAAAATACCCTCCAGGAAAAGACCCCCGTGCTTGGTGCAAGCTACCCCAGCAGGATGGAGTCAGTAAGGCTCTCAGCAACACAGGATTGTCGCCGCTCCGGGCCGCCGTCAAATCCAGGCCACGGCTTTAGGCCCAGCTAGGCCAGATCTCCAAAAGGCTGGTCCACACTAAAAAATATCCTCCAGGATTATTCTCCTGCATTTAGAACAGGCTACCCCAGCAGGATGTAGTCACTGCAGCACTCAGGAACACAGGATGGAGCAGGATTTTAGAAGGATTAAACAGAGCTTACTCGCAAGTGTCCTCCGCCATTTGCGCCCCCCTCCCACTTCTGTTTAACAGAGATTTTCCATTGGTATACCATAATCCCTCCCCAATTTCAAAATCCAAGGGGGTGAGCATCTTGCTGGCGAAAACAGTGCCTTGGTCATTAACCACCATTCAAGAAGACCCTATAGGGGAATTTCTCTTTGTGAAGGGGAAAAGCGGTGATGTGACGGTTACTCCGGCCAATGTATATTTCCCCAATGTGGGCCCTTAAGCCCTCCGGTACTGGAACTTGACGGGAAGAGTATGCTTTCTTGATAGACTTCCCCAGCCATGTCGCAATGGTGCGTGAAGATGCTGCTTGACCTCTTCTATGACCATGTGGAATGATTAATAGACTATCCGATTTTCTGAAGGGAGCCGTTGCCTCCAGGTATGCTAAGATAGTGCTTTTGACATCTAGTGGGTGTGGTTCGCCTTGTTCTGTGCATAATGCTGCAAGCACTATTTCCTGATTAAAGTGGAAGGATGATGCTACTTTAGGGACAAAGCGGTCCGCCGGCCTTAGTACTACCCTATCCGAATAGAATACCAGGTAAGGTTCTTTGGTCATTAGTGCTTGGATCTCTGATACCCTTTTTGCTGAGGTCACAGCGATGAGGAATGTTGTTTTTAGGGTCAGATCTCCTAAGGATGAGGACTGTAGAGGATGGAAAGGTTCATGAGACAGCTTCCAGGACTGTTGATAGATCCCAAGTTGGAAATGAAGACCTCCTGGGGGGTTTGATTTTCATGGCGGCTTTTAGGAACTGGATGACGAGCGGCTGCATGGCCAGCCTGATACCTGTCATGGCCGAGAGTGCTGAGACTTGGACTCTCAGCGTGCTTGAGCTCAGACCTTTTTCAAGCCCCGTTTGGAGAAAGTCTAAGATTTGAGGGATGCTGGGAGATGAGGCATCCCAGGACTGTACCAGGGCGACGGATGAAAATCTTTTCCAGATTGCATTGTAGACCTTATTGGTCGTTGCCTTCCTGGCTTGGAGCAGTGTCTGCACCACTTTTCGAGAGCACATGTGGGCTAGCAGCCTTGACCTTTCAGCCTCCAGGCCATCAGGTGTAGCTTCTCTGGTGCCGGGTGGAGAAACTGGCCCTGGGAGAGTAAATCCGGAACTACCGGCAGAGGGTCTCTCGTACTTAGCTGGAGAAGCATGGTGAACCACGGCCTCCGCGGCCAGTAGGGAATTACCGTCAGGACTGTGGCTGATGTTCTTTTGAGCCTCTGCAGGAATCTCAAGATTAAGGGAGTAGGAGGAAATATGTACCCCAGCTGGAACTCCCATGGTGCTGAAGACAGTCCACCCCTTCTGCTGTCGGGCATACTGCTCTTATGATATACCTTGTGCACTTGGTGTTTGCTGGTGTCACTGCCAAGTCTATGTCTGGGTGACCCCAGGTCTGTGTTATGAGCGAGTATGCCTGGTGACTTAAGCACCACTCGTTGTTTGAAAGGAAGCTGCAACTTAGGCTGTCGGCTATCTGATTCTGGACTGCTGGGACATGAACCGCCTTCAGGTCCGCCAGATTCACTTGAGCCCATTCTAGGATAGGACAAACCTCCTCCAGAAGGGTACGGCTCCTTGTGCCTCCTTGCCTTTGAATATAGGCTAATGCGGTCTTGTTGTCCAGCCGTAAGAGCACCTCCTTTCCCTGTAGGGATGGGCCAAAGGCTATATTAGGGCCTGGAAGGCTGCTCTTAACTCCAGCACATTGGAGACGATTCCTTAAGCCTGAAACTGCCATTGACCTTGAGTTGCTGTGTCTTCATAATGCGCTCCCCATCCTTTCTTACTGGCGTCGGTAGTTACTACTTCCTGGATAGGAGGGACTATATGTTTGAATCTCCCGAGGTTGTGTGCATGAGTCCACCACCATATTGACTGCTTTACTGCTCCCTGGATGAGGATTTGTTGGGTCACTGACTTCCCGTTCCACTGACGTAGGAATGAATTCTGGAACTTCCTCATATGCCACTGTGCCCATTTGACCATCGGTATGGTAGACGACACGGACCCTAGGAGGCTGAGGCAGACTCTTGCTGGCAGTGATGTTGCTCCCAATACTTTCCTCATTTTTTGAGCCAAGTGGGCCACCTTTTCTTGAGGTAGCTGAACTTTGTTTAGCTTTGTGTCCAGTTCTGCGCCTAGGAAGACCATTTTCTGTGTTGGTTGCAGTTGGCTTTTCTTCCAATTTATTAACCACCCAAACTGTTGTAGTGTGGTGATCAGTATGCCCCGATGCTGAATGAGAGATGCATGGTCGGATGCTAAGAGTAGAATATCGTCCAGGTAGTGGTAAATTCTCAGTCCTTGCTTCCTCAGGAGAGCTATTAGGGGTAGGAGTACCTTGGTAAAGGTCCTTGGTGCCGTAGATATACCGAAGGGTAGACTCCAGAACTGGAAATGCTGGTGGATGACTGAAAAACGCAGGTACCTCTGAAACATGAGGTGAAAGGGTACGTGTAGATATGCGTCTGCCAAGTTGACAGAAAGCATCCAGTCGCCAACGTCTATCGCTGGCAGAATTGTCTGAAGACTCTCCATTTTGAATGACTGGATTTGGATTTTCTCGTTGAGCCTTTTCAGGTCTAGTACTGGACGAAGGTCTCCTGTTTTCTTCTTTACGAGAAACAGGGGAGAGTAGAATCCTTTTCCCCTTTGTTCGGGCGGTACTTCTACTATCGCCTGTTTCAGGAGTAGCTCCTGCACATATGAACACAAGAGTGTTCGCTTCTCCTGAGATGATGGTAATCGGGTTGGATGATACTGGTCTCCCGGAGTATGCCCTTTGAATTTCCACCTATGTCCCAGTTGAATGGTGGACACAGTCCATGGATCTGTTAGCTTCTCCGCCCACACCTGCGCAAATTGCTGTAATCTTGCTCCTACCGGCACAGACAGGGCGGGCGCGCCCTCAAAAGGACTTTGACTGTTCTTGAGTGGAGGATTTTTGTTTCTGAAACTTCAGAAAGGATGCATGTGGACCTTTCCAGTTTCTTTTGTAATCCCTTCCAGGTTTGTAAGATTTCGCTTCTCGCTATCTGTCCGGGAGATTTTTTCTAAATGACTGGGCTCTCTGCTGCTTTGGCCTTCTATCCGATGGGATTAGGCCAGGCTTCACGCCTGTGACTTTTGATATTGCGGAATACAGTTTTTCCCCAAAGAGGTTGGCTCCATCATAGGGAATTTTACACCAGTTTGACTTTGATGCCGGATCCGCTGACCATGGCTTCAACCACAAAGCCCTTCGGGGGCCATTACTGAGGCCAGCATTGCTCTTGCTGGGGACCTTATGGTATTCACAGAGGCTTCTGCCACAAAGTCTCCTGCCAGACTAAGCTCCTGGAGAGCTGTCACTATCTTCTCTTGTTCTGCTCCTTCTTGCAACATTTTTTCAATGTTGGTTGACCAGCTAGAGATAGCTCTCCCCACTGCCACTAAAGTAACGGCTGGCCGGCAGGCACCACCTGCTGCTGAGTACGCCTTCTTTAGATCTTGATCGATCTTACGATCTAATACGTCTCTAAAGGTTACCACGTCCTCCAAGGGGAGCATAACATGTTTGGCAAGACGCATGAGAGCAGTGTTGCCAACCGCCAGTAAATTTACTGACAATTTGTAAAAATCAGTGATTTTTACAACTGTCTATAAATATCAGGGTCTGATAATTTGTCACGCTGTGCTGACTTTTTAAGTGTAAACCGGGCAAACTACTTGATATGGGTATTTGTTAGTGTTTCCATGTTGTGTTTAAATATCAATTGTCTTCGTTTTTAATAGGAGTTCAGTTATTTTTCAGGTTGCCAGTAAAAAATGTGCTCTGCCAGTAAGATTTTCCATGATTTGCCAGTAAAAAACTCTGCGGGAGGTTGGCAACACTGCATGAGAGACGCATCTACTGTTGGTGCGTGTATCAGCATTTTTACGCTGGAATCCTTAAGCGGATAAAGCTTTGCCATCCTGTTATTAAGGTTAGACTTTTTATCTGGTTTCTGCCACTCCTCTTTAATTAACTCCTCCAATTCTTTGATGAAAGGGAAGAATTCTGGATCCTTTTTTAAGTTCGGAAAGTACTTCTTTGTTTTCCGTGGAGGTTCTTTGGTTTCCTCCCAACCAATAGCCTCTTTTACCGATTTGGCAAATGGCTCCACTAATGCGAAGTTAAAGCCTGCAAAGGCTTCTGCTTCTTCACTATCTGAAGAACTACCCGAACTTGAAGGCACTTGCGTGTCTGAGGTGCTAGGGACTGCCTTGTCTGATGGGAGCATCTCCTGCAGGATGGAATCTCGAACTGTCTTTTGAATTATGTCAGTTACTTCCCTGACGGCCGATTCCTTCTCCCTTGTTGGTTCATCAAAGCAAGAGCGACATGCCAGCTTCCCCTGGAGTGCCTTTGCTCTGCATATCCAGCATGAGTCATGGGCTGGTCTGGAGTGGTGGCTACTAGAGGAGGTAGGCGCCTGGGAGAGGAGCCTCTATGGTCTGAGTGACGGTGCCTTGAGGATCTGGAGCGACTTCTGTGCACTGAGTGATCCCTGCTTCTTGATCCCGATGACCTTGCAGATCTGGTAGGGCTGACCAATAAGGCGTTAGTGGCAATGCTCTCTTTTTTCATGAGGCTTCACTACTTACCAGTCCCTCCCTCTTACCTATTAGGTCGCGGATGGTCTACGGGGGCAGCGGCCTCCATGAGGAGCGAGGAAGCTTCCACCTGGGACACCTACAGTAAGCCAGTATAGAAGGGTCAGACCCAAAGGACAGCAAAAGGGAACAGTAAAAATCCACCACCATGTAGGGATAGCCACGCTTACCTGAGGTGCAAAGATATGCCAGCAAATATGGGCGCTTAGATAGGAGTAATCGCTTCAGTAGGTCCAGTACCGTCAGTGCAGTAGCAGCAAGCCAGCAAAGTGTCATCTGAGCACTTTTAAATCTACCGCCGCCGCACTGGAAGTGATGGGCCGCTCACATGCTCAGATGCCCTCAGAGGGAGCCGGCGCCATCTTGGAAACTGGCGCCAGCCCTGCCCGTGACGTCACTTCCACTCGCACATGCTCAGATGCCACTGGCGCCATCTTGGAAATCGTCAGATCGGCCGGAGGACTACAGGGACCAGAAGAAACACCTGAGTGCTAGAAAAACAGGATGACCGCTGCCAAAACTTTAAGCCTGTTTAAGGCTTGTATGATGCCAGACATTCTTACCCCTGAGACCATCAGAGTGGGGATTCCTACCATAAAGCTTGTTTAGAGACTGTACAGGTCAGGACTTCCAAACCGGAAGAGGCTGAAACCGGCTGGGGCGATGGCGGTAAGGGGAGCCGAGTCAATCGATCTTATCAGGTGAGGAAAAAAAGGAGAATGCTGTGAGGGGGTCACCTGATTCTTTTATAGCTATGAGATCCTATCAGGTTGTGGGGGCGGAGTCACAACCCATGTGTATGCTGCCATGATACGACAGGAAAATATTTTATAGCAGAAAGTATACATTTTTTTTTTTCAAAATTGTTGCTTTGTTTATAGCGCAAAAAAACGCAGAGGTGATCAAATAACACCAAAAGAAAGCTCTATTTGTGGGAAAAAAGGACGTCAATTTTGTTTGGGTACAGCACCGCATGACTGCTTAATTGTCAGTTAAAGCGACGCAGTGCTGTATCGCAAAAAATGGCCTTGTCATTAAGGGGGAAATCCTTCCGGTCCGTAAATGTTTAATGGGCACTGGTGAGGCTGCATTTATGGACACTGGTGAGGCTGCATTTATGGACACTGGCGAGGCTGCATTGATGGGCACTGGCGAAGCTGCATTGATGGGCACTGGCGAGGCTGCATTGCAAATCTTTTCAGGTGTGCTGCAAAAATTTTTTACATCTCTTTGGAGTGCCGCAAGACAAAAAAGTTTGAGAAACACTGGTCTGCAAACTATGGTATATATCAGGGATATGCAATTATGACCTCCAGCTGTTGCAAAACTACAAGTCCCATCATGCCTCTGCGTGTCATGCTTGTGGCTGTCAGAATCTTGCTATGCATCATGGGACTTTTAGTTCTGCAACAGCTGGAGGTCCGCTAATTGAATATCCTTGGTATATATAGTATCTCACAAAAATGAGTATACCCCTCACATTTTTGTAAATATTTTTGTCAGGGCTGGGCTCAGCTCTCCCTTCTCAGAGCAAGTTGCTCAGCTGCAGGTTAATTGCCAGTCTCAGCTTCCCCTCTGTCTCACCTGATGACCATATCCTGCCTCGTTAAGCCAGCTCTGCTGCTATATAAACTGCCTGGATCAGATCGCAGATGCCTTCGTCAACATCTCTGGAGAAATCTCTGCTGTGTTTTCCTGTGAAAGACTTTGCCTGTTAGACATTCCCTTCTGGTTCCTGGATTCAAAACTCTGCTCTGCTGACTCTCCTCCTGGCTCCTGACCCTGCATGCTGTTTGTTTGACCTCCCTGATCTCTGGACTCATTTCACTGCCTTGCTCAGACGATCCGCTCTGTTTACCGAACCCTGGCTATGTTTTGACCACGTTTACTGTTTATATAATTTCACCTTTTAATTAAAAAGTGTGATTTTACTGCACTTCTGTCTTGGTCTAACTCATGGTTCTTGACAATTTTATTCTCTTTTCATGTGACAACACTGAAGAAATGACACTTTGCTACAATGTAAAGTAGTGAGTGTACAGCTTGCATAACAATGTAAATTTGCTGTCTTCTCAAAATAACTCAACACACAGCCATTAATATCTAAATCGCTGGCACCAAAAGTGAGTACACCCCTAAATGACAATGTCCAAATTGGGCCCAAAGTGTCAATATTTTGAGTGGCCACCATTATTTTCCAGCACTGCCTTAACCCTCTTGGACATGGAGTTCACCAGAGCTTCACAGGTTGCCACTGGAGTCCTCTTCCACTCCTCCATGATTACATTATGGAGCTGGCGGATGCTAGAGACCTTGCGCTCTTCCACCTTCTGTTTGAGGATGCCCCACAGATGTCAATAGGGTTTAGGTCTGGAGACATGCTTGGCCAGTCCATCACCTTTACCCTCAGCTTCTTTAACAAGGCAGTGGTCGTCTTGGAGGTGTTTGGGGTCGTTATGTTGGAATACTACCCTGCAGCCCAGTCTCTGAAGGGAGGGGATCATGCTCTGCATCAGTATGTCACAATACATGTTGGCATTCATGGTTCCCTCAATGAAATGTAGCTCCTGCACTCATGGACCACGACACTCCCACCACGCTTGCCTGTAGGCAAGACACACTTGTCTTTGTACTCACCTGGTTGCTACCACACATGCTTGACACCATCTGAAGTTTATCTTGGTCTCATCAGACCACAGGACATGGTTCCAGTAATCCATGTCCTTAGTCTGCATCAATGCTGGCAGCACTCATACGTCTATTTCGTAAAGACAACCTCTGGATATGATGCTGAACACGTGCACTCACCTTTGGTTGACAATGGCGAGGCCTGTTCTGAGTGGAACCTGTCCAGTTAAACTGCGATATGGTCTTGGCCACCGTGCTGCAGCTTAGTTTCAGGGTCTTGGCAATCTTCTTATAGCCTAGGCCATCTTTATTTAGAGCAATAATTCTTTTTTCCGATCCTCAGAGAGTTCTTTGCCATGAGATGCCACGTTGAACTTCCAGGGACCAGTATGAGAGTGAGAGCGATAACATCAAATTTAACACACCTGGTCCCCATTCACACCTGAGACCTTGTAACACTAATGAGTCTCACGAGGGAAAATGGCTAATTGCGCCCAATTTGGACATTTTTACTTAGGGGTGTAGTTACTTTTGTTGCCAGCGGTTTAGACATTAATGGCTGTGTTGAGTTATTTTGAAGGGACAGCAAATTTACACTGATATACAAGCTGTAGACTGACTACTTTACATTGTAGCAAAGCTTAATTTCTTCAGTGCTGTCACATGAAAAGATATAATAAAATAAATACAAAAATGTGAGGTGTATACTTACTTTTGTGAGATACTGTATAACAGAAAATTTCCTATCAAATAATTAGTGTAATTTTTCTTTCCTGACGGACTCCATGGCAGCATACGTTTGGGTAGCTCAGCCCTCACTCCTACCCCATAGGACCCCATTCCCATAAACTTTCAGACTGAGCTAGAGGCCGCGTTCCGTAACTAGCCTACTTATGACACTGGCAGGGAATTCCTGCAGCCATGGAGTCCATCAGGAAAGGAAAATTACGGTAAGTATTTGACAGGAAATTTACAGTTTCCTGACAGACATCCATGGCAGCATACATTTGGGAACTAACTAGCCCAAAAAACAAGGGTGGGATGTCGAAAAAGTAGGGTTTCAATCCTAGCACTTAGCCAACAGAAACCCTATGGATAGATAACAGTATAAGGAAGTTAGCTACACCCCACAAAGAGTCAGAACAGCCTTAATGGAAGACATGTCACCCCCTACAAATTTTCTTGGTGCATTTTCACAGGGAGCCCACACACTCCTGGTTGAGTGTGTGGGGACTGCTGCCATAAGAACTAAGCCCTAAGCTCTATAAGCCTATTGTCTAGCTGGAATGACCCATCCAGCGATTATTCTGGATGATAGCTCTGTCCCGCTGGTTCTGCTAGAGCAGTGGTTCTCAACTCCTGTCCTCAGGACCCACCAACAGGCCAGATTTTAAGTATTGCCTTGGGGAAATGCAGACTAGAATACTGCAATCACTGAGCAGCAAATGATATCACCTGTGATGTATTTCAGTTATCCTGCAAACGTGGCCTGTTAGTGGGTCCCGAGGACAGGAGTTGAGAACCACTGTGCTAGAGAGTGACAAATATGTCCTTAACTCTGAGCAAAGCTATAGCTTGAGAGAGAGCATGCGTGAAGTATCCCAATGTCCATGACATGGGACCAGTTATCCTTGGTAGTCCTGCACATGGGAGGAACAAATCTTTTGTTCTCATAGAATACCGAAGCCACCTCAGATTGCAGCCCAGTGTGGATATCAACAGTACCTGTACTAGGCAGAAAGCCAACAAAGCTCCCTCGTAGCACAAAAAACAAGATCCTGGCAAACCTCCTGATTGAGGAAAAAGAACCCTTAGAGAGGCTGCCTTCATGACCGAGCCTTCACTCAAAACTGGGCTGAAAGAGATCCCACTTGGAGCAGCAAACTGCTAAAGGGTTCTAAGGCACTGATTCTGGCAAACTTCCTGCTGAGGATGTAGCTCTTAGACAGATTGACATCATGGCTCAATCCTTATTCCAACTGGACTGAAGGTGATCCCACCTGGAGCTGTAAGTCACCAAAGGATCCTTCCTAGAATAAAGCTTTGGTATTGGCAAACTCCCTGGCTGATGAGATAGCCCTTAGATTACATGTCTTCATAGCTCACTCTTTACCCAAGCTGGACTGAAAAGAGATCTCATCTGGAGCTGGCAAGGAAGTCCAGAGCAAGTAGTATATCCCACCTAGAGTCATGGGCTCTCCCTCGAGTCTCAGATGCAGCCCCCCATTAAATTATTGGATGAGTCCACCCATGAGACATTGGATATGATGGGGACTGCAGAGATCTGCCCTCTGAGAGAGTGAGATCTGCCCTCAAAGAGAGCTTATGATCACTTGAATTCTAGAATGTACCCGACCAGAAGGCAAAAGAAAATAAAGCAATCCAAACTGAAAAAGCTTTATTCAAATCTTTTTGTAGGATTTATAGATATTAACTTAGAGAAAAACAGCCAAGCCTGATCAGTCTCTTCCTCCCAGGATGAGAAACTGGAAGAGATGAATAAGGGTGGATTATTATACTCTGTGACAAAAGATCTTATCCAGGAGAAAGGCCCTCAATCCGATAACCTGGTATCAAAAGCAGGGACCGAGGCCTGTTTGGCCAATGGGGAATTACTGCAATAATTGCCACGGTCTTCAGCAACAGACCCCAAAAACCTGTATAGGGATAGGGCTGGAGGAAAAGCATGTGGCTTGCGAGTCCTTTCCTGAAAAGCTTATCAGCTTGTAATAGTAAAGAGATTTTAGCAGATCTAACTCTGACTACCACTTTTTGCCTAATTGGGCTACAGAATACGGATCCTTCCCAGTTCTGAATGTAAACTCAAATGAGATGATAGAGAGATTCTACTTCACCCAGATCACAGTCATCTCTACCTCTTAGTGAACTGATGCTGCAGGTTCTGACCTATCTCCTGATGTAGGACGCCACTGTGATGTTGTTCAGCCTCGCTGGAGACTAAAAAGCCTGCTGCCAGGTGATGAAAGGCAAAGGGAGCTGGCCAGAAAACCAGAATGTTCAAAACAACTTCCCGACAGGAGTTTCACTGGCAAAACAATTAGCTCTGCAGCACAGAAGATTTATTAGTGCCAGCACCCAAGGCTTCATCTGCCTGTTCGCGAGACATGAAAGCTGGGTGCATGATCAATATTGGAGAAAAAACCCCTTTCAGGACTGAAAGGCGTCTCCAATGAGCCCACCTAAATATAGGGATGGGAGAGAAAATGGTCCCAATCATCAGGCATTGAGACGCTGACAAGTGAAAAGAGGAAAGCCAGGATTACCCAGCATCCTACCACCAGTATGCTCTAGTGGCAAAAACCTTGTATCCTTAACCATGATGAATCTAACTCTCAGACACACAAGGATTTGCGTAGGAGTCAGATGACCCTTTTTGAAAGACTAGCCAGCCAATCTCTTGAAGGTTTCTATTAGGAAAACGGTCCTCTTGGCCGTTTTTGACTTCCTGTGCTGCCTGCCCTGATCCCGGCCTGCCTACGACGACTCTTCTGCACTCTTCTGCTTAACCCTCTTGTACCTTTGCTGCCCGCACATTGCTGACCCTGCCTGCACCCGACTACCCACCCGCCTGCTCCTTTTGTACCGCATAAGCCAGCCTGTTGCCAACCCGGACTGTACGACTTCTCTTCTACTTGCACAAGCCTAGTGGACTTGCACCTATCATCAAGTGGTCCAGTACAGCCCTCGTGCCCCCCTGTGCTCCCTGTTTACAATACCAGGGGTTCTCGAGCCAGAGCCACAAGTGAGGTGATCCCCTGCATAAGTCAGACTCATCCGCCAGGTACGTGATAGTAACGGACAGCCATGCCTGAGTCTGCGCAGGGCACCTCTCCTGTTGATGAGCTGTGTGCCCACCTTACAGGCCTCACCCAGGCTGTTAAGAACTTGCAGGAGGGATACAATCACATGCAAGGTAGATTGCAGGAACTTTCCAGCTCTGCACCAGCCAGTCAGCCCCCTGTACCGTAGGGGTCCTACCTAACGAGCCCGAGGTGCCCATGCCCGAGTGGTTTGCAGGAGACCACAGGAAGTTCCGGGCATTCCGCAATTCCTGTGAACTGTACTTTGCTCTTCAGCCCTGGACTTTCTCGCTTTTGGAACTCCCTGTGTACCACTTTGGGAGTCGAGTTGGCCTTCTCCTTGGCCTAACATCCACAATCTAATGGTCAGACGGAGAGGACCAATCAGACTCTCAAACAATACCTACGGTGCTATTCCTCCTATTCCCAGGACGACTGGGTCACGCTTCTCCCAGTAGCCGAGTTTGCGTACAATAATACGGTCCAATCTGCTACCAAGCAGTCGCCCTTCTGGGCAAACTTCGGCTACCACCCATCCTTCCTACCGGACTTAGCAATGGAAAGCACCGTACCCGCGGTCCTTGAGATGACCCAGTTCCTCAAGAAAAACAATAAGCTTCTCCAGGAGACCCTCGCCCAAGCCCAAGCAACCAGTAAGAGGAACTTTGATAAAGGGAAGAGAGGGGAGTTAGATCTACAAATTGGCCAGCAGGTCTGGCTGTCTACAAAGAATTTAAAACTTTCCTGCCCTTCTAAAAAACTGGGGCCCAGGTACATAAGACCATTTCCTGTCAAAACGAGAATCAACAAGGTGGCATATAAGCTGGTCCTGCCTCCATCCACGCGAGTCCATCCGGTGTTTCATGTCACACTGCTTAAGCCAGTAACCCAGGATCTCTTTCCGGGACAGAGAACAGCTCCACCAAGGCCAGTTCTAGTGGACGGAGAGGAGGAGTTTGAGTTGGAGGCTGTCCAGATGAGAACTCATGGAAACCCGAGGACAACATCCACGCCAAAGAGCTTATTGAGGAATTCTGGAAGAAACGCCCAGAACTGAGAGCCCTTTTGGGCATCCGGAGGCTGCCCCTTGGGGGGGGGGGGGGGCAATGTTAGGAAAATGGTCCTCCTGGCCGTTTTTGGCTTCCCAATAGCAGCCGTTTAAGCAGGACAGCACCAGGAAGCAGGTGCTGTCCGTTCTACAGCGTTCCAGTGACCTGTGTGTTTGCCCGTCAGAGACTTTCCTGCACCTGTGACCCCTGTGTCTGCTTCTGAGTGACTTCCTGTTCCTGTGACCCAGGCTCTCTTTGGACTTTGCTGCTATCTGCCTGCCCTGATCCCGGCCTGCCTACGACGACTCTTCTGCTTAGCCCTCTTGTTCCTTTGCTGCCCGCACGTTGCCGACCCTGCCTGCACCCGACTACCCACCTGCCTGCTCCTTTTGTACCGCATAAGCCAGCCTGTTGCCAACCCAGACTGTACGACTAGTCTTCTAATTGCATGAGCCCAGTGGAATTGCACCTATCAAGTGGTCCAGTACAGCCCTCGTGCTCCTGAGCTCCCTGTCTACACTACCAGGGGTTCTTGAACCAGGGTCGCAAGAGAGGTGATCCCCTGCATAAGTCAGACTCATCCGCCAGGTACGTGACAGTTTCTGTGAACTCCCTCTGTATTTTTGACAGGGATCCGTCTAGAGAAGTAGTGGATCGAGACTCCAACCAGCAGACATGTATGCTGCATAACGTCTTGACCCATGTGATTAGGTCAGAGAAGACGGCTTTGGAAGTTAGAAATATACCCCCCCCCCGAGAAACCATAGCACTCATCTTCAAATCACATCTGCTGGAATTGCCACCCTTACTTCTAGAGATGGTAAGGTTGATGTTGGCTATCAGAACTTGTCTATTGTTGGCACAAAGGATTCCTCCTGGCACAGTCAGACGCTTAAGCCTGGGTTCAGACTAGTGCGATTTCAGAGATCGCATGTGATGCAAGTTGAGCTTTTAGCTGACTACTTGATTTTTCTCAATTCTTTCTGGACCCCAAGTCATAACTGCAGGAGCAAACATCTTTGGTGTTAGACACAGACTCTAGAACTGCAGTCTATTTTCTTTCGGCAAACATTTACTCTGAGGCAGGAGGCCATGCCACATGCAGCTCTTTGCTAACAAATGAGGCTAGCCCTTGAAGGGGACTGTTTAGACTCTTGCAATGCAGACAAGATCGTCCCATGCGCAGAATTATACCCAGCTCTTTGCTATCAAATGAAGCTAGCCCTTAAAGGGGACAGTTTAAACTCGCGCAATGCAGACCAGATTGTCCCACTTGTCAGAATTATCCTTTAGGATAGAATTAATATTCTTCTTCCCAACTTCCATTGCATTGGAAGAGAGGCAATGGTTAAGGCAGGTTCACAGGCTGCAACTGTAGAAAGATATACTCCCTAAGGACAAGACCAACACATAAAGTTACCACCAGAAGGCACTAAACCCCCCCCCCCCCCAAAGACACACCCAACCATCACGATTGAGTATATTCCTGAAAGACACAGCACCCTCGAATGACAATGCCATGCATACGGCTAAGCTCATAACGGCCACGTCAATCAAATAGGTGACTCATTATGCTGGAAAACCTCTTTCTCACAAGTGCCTAATCTCACATCCAGCAGTGCAGGTAGTAGAACCGAGCCCAGTGCTGCAAGGTGCTGAGCACTAAGACATTCTGCTGCTCTGTCCTGTTAAATTTGCGCCACTCTTCTAGAATGAGCTTCTAGCTTAAAAGATCATAGGAGAAAAAGGCAACACACTCCTTTGGAAGTGCTAAAAATACATGCATTGCGGGTACTTCTGCAGGATCTTTCATTTTAGCCATTCCAATCAGAGGAGGCTCTAGGCTTTGTGAGGCCTTAGGCAAAACTTAGATATGAGGCCCCACTCACGCCCATAATTGGAAAAATAATTAAAGTGATAAAACTGTATTAGGAGGGTACAGTATAGGGGGAGGGTACGCGGACAGTACAGGGGGAGGGTAATTGGACAGAGTACAGGGAGCAGGAGGGTACAGTACAGGGGGGAGCAGGAGGGCACAGCACGAGGAGAGGGTAAGTGGGCACAGTACAGGGGGGAAAAAATGGGCACAGTACAGGGGAGGTAGGTAAGTGGACACCGTACAGGGGGTAAGAGGGTACAGTAAAGTGGCAGTATTGAATAATATAGATATGGTTTCCTCAAGCAGAGCTGTGCAGGGAAGCTGCCCTCACAGGTCCCTATTCTGGCATTGCTGTCCTGGGCTAAATCTACACTGGAATGACAACTCCCCCTCTACCTTCCCCTCCAGAGTTTTTTGCTCTCTTCCGGAACTTTGCCGGGGTTAAGGAAGGACCCTGAGGTGGAGCATCTTATTACTGCTGCTACTTTTGTGGGTGGGATACTGTGCCAATCACATGGGGTGAATAGGAAAGGAAGGTCAGCAGGGATTGGCACAGTACACATCCTGCCCACACAAGCAGCAGCAGTAGTAAGATGCTCAACCTGGGGCTTCTTTCTTGGCCCATGAAATAATGGTAGCGGGGGTTGGGCTGGGAACCATGGGGTAGGGGAGGAGGAGGATGGAAAAAGGGGGGACTGGGTGGGAGA
>BLSH010080519.1:1111367-1127170 GCA_018402905.1 Glandirana rugosa
TCGTCGTGATAGCACAAGACCGCCTTATCCTTATGCATGACTAAGTAGGGAGACTTGCACGATAGTGCTGCTAATTCAGACACCCGTCTGGCGGAAGTGATGGCAGCTAAAAAGGCCACCTTCCACGACAGTAGTTGTAAGGAAATCTCCCTGATATTCTCATAAGGTGGTTTCTGAAGAACAGAAAGCCCCAAATTCAGATCCCATGGAGCTATCGGAGTCCTCACCCGAGGCGTCACATGCCGCACACCTTCTACAAAGGTACGAATCAACGAGTGCGAAGCCAAAGGTCTCTGAAAGAGAATCGCCAAAGCCGATATCTGGCCTTTGAGAGTACTCAAAGCCAGTTTTTTTTTTGTTCAGGCCCTGTTGTAAAAAAGTCATGACCCTGGACACGACATAAGAGCGAGGGTTATGGCCCTCCGCCTCGCACCAAGCTATATAAGCCTTCCAGGTGCGGTGATAATATTGCGAGAAGTACGCTTGCGAGCTTTTAACAAAGTAGGGATCACGGAGTCTGCGACTCCCCTGTCTCTTAGCACCTGGGACTCAATAGCCAAGCCGTCAAAGCCGGCGAGGGTAAGGCAGGCTGCAAGACGGGTCTCTGAGACAGAAAATCGTCTCACAGCGGGAGCCGCCAAGGGACGCCTGCCACTATTTGCACCACGTCGGCGTATCAAGTGCGCGGAGGCCAATCTGGAGCCACCAGGATTATTGGTATCCCCTCCGCCACTATCCTGCGTATCAATCGCGAAAGCAGTTTTATCGGAGGGAAAGCGTACAGAAGGTGGTAACAGCCCCAGGGGGCCACCAGAGCGTTCGTGGCCACTGCCAACGGATCCTTCGTTCTGGACACAAAGGTTTCCACCTTGTGATTGAACCGGGACGCCATGAGATCCACGCCCGGCATCCCCCATCTGCGGCAAATTTGATTGAACACCTCCGGGTGGAAAGACCACTCTCCCTGGTCCAGCGTCTGGCAACTGAGAACGTCCCCCTGCCAGTTCTCCACACCTGGAATGTAAACAGCGGAGATTGCCGGAACGTGACGTTCCACCCAACGCAGTACCATTGCTGCCTCCACTGTAGCTGCTGGACTCCTTGTGCCGCCCTGATGGTTCACATACGCCACTGCTGTGGCATCGTCCGACTGAATTCGATCGGACGACCCTGCAATCTCATCCAGAGAAAAAAAGCACAATCTGATTGCTCTCAGCACCAGTACATTGATGGGGAGGCGAGCCTCCTGTGCTGACCAACGGCCCTGGGCAAACAGCTGTCCCAGGACCCCGCCCCAGTCCAAGGACTGTCATCCGTGGTAATGATCACCCACTGAAAGGGCAGGAACAACTTCCCCCTGAAGCAACGCTGAGTCCCGGAACCATAGGTCAGAGACGCCCTGGTCTGGGGACTCAGACGGATCAGAAGGTCCAAGGATCGAGGGGATCTGTCCCACCGAGCCAAACTTTCTCATTGAAGGAGACGAGTGTGACTCTGGGCGTATGGTATCTCCTCGAAAGTCGAGACCATGAGCCCCAGCCCCCCACGTAAGGAAGACCGTCGGTGCGACAGGAAAGTTTTCACTGCCGAGTGCAGTGACCGCAACTTGGCTGGAGGAAGGAAAAACCTTTGCCTGCTCTGAGTCCAGAAACAGCCCCAGATACTCCAGGCGACGGTAGAGACACCGTCGACTTCTGCAGGTTGAGCAACCAGCCGAAGTCCTGCAGCGAGGTCATTGTGATCCTCACCTTCTCTTCCCGAGCCGAGGCGGGTTCTGCTCGCAGGAGCAGGTCGTCCAGGTAGGCTACTACCGCAATGCCTCTCTGTCGCATAACGGAGCTACCAGTTTTGTGAAGAGGTTCTGAAATTAGACCGAAAGGGAGTGCCACGAATTGAAAATGGAGGTCTCCCACTGCAAAGCGAAAGAAACGCTGAAACCGTGGACAAATGGGTACATGGAGGTACACATCCCTGATGTCTAGAGACGCTACAACCAAGTGGATAGATTCCATCCGGAAAATTCTGCGCCCTAACATACAGGTTCAGGGCCTTCAGGTCCAGTACTGGCCGGACCCCCCCCCTTTTTTGGGAACCACGAACAGATATGAGGTAAAAACCTCAAAACCTCTCGCTGGAGGCACTGGCACGATCACCCCTTGGTTCGAGTGCTTGTACAGCCCCAAAGAGGGCCGCCCGCCATGCCTGCGGGAGCCCTAAGTCAAAGGAAAGAACTGGTGGCAGGGTGTTGAACTCAGAAACGTCCCCCACCCGAAGCCCGGGCGGAGACAACCCATCAGGCTGAGGAGGTTTGTCCTCCGCCTTGTTGGTTTTGCGCTGCCACCCGGCCCCTGCAGCGACCTTACCGGAGCGGGTCCCTTTACCCGCTACGCCCGGGGCGCGAAAAAACCTCTTTGACCCGAGGTAGGGGGCCCCTGTCTACGGCGAAAACTCACGCCTCCGGGGCTCTGGGAGGAAGGCACTTACCTCCTGTGAATCTTTTATGATCTCCCCCAGCCGTGGACCGAATAGACGTCCACCCTGACAGGGAAGGTCTGCGAGACCTTTTCTGGAAGCATGGTCACCGGACCAAAAACGCAACCAGAGTACTCGACTGAGGATACAGCAACACTGCTACCCTGGATCACATAGGCGGTAAATCAACGGCCACATCACCAAGGTACTTGAGACCTCGGAGCAAGAAGTCAGCCCTCTGCGGCGTAGCCAGCAGGCGGCCGCAGTCCAGAAGATTCTGGAGCTCCGTCATAAGCTCAGACAGATATTGCGCCGCCATGGCGAACGTCAGGGCTGGCCGCAGAGCCTGCCACAAGGAAGAGCGACCTTAACAGCGCCTCTGTCTTGCCAGCGGGGCCCTTGAATGCAGGAACCCCTTCCAGAGGGCTGGTCGTTGTCTTAGTAAAGCGACCATAGGCGGGACACCAAGGCGACTCCCATTTCTCTTTTCTTTTAAAAAAACTTTCCTCAAGGGATAGTGAGCAGCGAACAGTTTGGACCCAAGTCCCTTGCAGTGTGGGAGGAAACCGGAGCACCGGGAGGAAACCCACGCATGCACAGGGAGGACATGCAAACCGCAGGCAGGTCATGATTAGGATCTGAGCCAGCAAACATTACGCTGCCAGGCACAAGTTCCACTGCATTAAAAGGAATGCTGCGGACGCTGCCATTTACAACAAACAAGGCGATTAGGAAAAAGATCATATGGGTAAGCCTTGGGAGCCCTAGGGGGCCTGGAGGACCACACCACATGCGCAGAAATCAGCGATTCGCCATCCTGGCTCAATCGCATTGCAGTGCAATACCAATTATAATCGCAGCTGCCGTCCCCTGATCCTCTTCTCCGTCCGAGGGACCTTCCGGATCAAAAAATCCTCCCTTGAAAAGCAAGGAGGAGGGGGACGCTTCTTGGGGGGCCTGTTGGTGACATCCGCCCTGGGGAAAATCACTAAAAAAAAGCCCCTTGCGCAGATTGCGCTCCTAGCATGTGCAGCTCCCTTAGGAACACACATATGCATAGAAAGGGTTAAAGGCACCCCCACACAGCCGCACACTACCACCCCACAGTGCACCAGGGGACCCAGGAGGACTGCACCCGCCGCTGCCACTAGCACCCACAGGAGAGCCCAGCTATACTTACTGTTTGCTGCATAACCCTGAGGATCTTCAGAAAGCCTCGCCGTCAGGAGCACACACCGTTCCAAAGTGAAAGTAAAAAGCTGTAGACACGTTTTTTGCATGAGCAGGGAATCCAATATGGCCGCCATTGAACACTAGAGGCAGAAAAACACCTGCAGGGAACGTGCAGTACCGCAAATGGCCGCTCTGAGCGCTAGAGGGAAAGCCCCATAGGCCCAATATGTCTGTGGTTACGACAAAATGGCGGCGGTCCGCCGCAAAATGGCGGCCGATCGCCGCACGGCGGCAAAAAATGACCGAACGGCGCTAGACGATGCGGGGGGGGGGGGGTGAACAGGGCTCCACGCGCCCCCTACCGGCGGCTACCCAGCAAAATTTTTTTTTTTTAGGGTCGTCGGTCCCCCTTTCCGTCCCTAAAAAGGGGGGAAGGAAGGAGCTCTCACTCACCACTCCGGACGACACCATGGGTAGCCACCCAGTCGCAGACCTTCCGCCCCTGCTTGGGCAGTATGCTGCAGGCCAGAAGTCGCCCTTCCCGAATCGCATCCGGGGCTGGGCGTAAGGGGGGATCACCCCAGGCCGCCCGCACGGAACGGGCACGATGCGGCGGGTCCACATACGTCGGGACTGGCTTGCATCGGTCGGCCAGGTTGGGGAAAGTACAGAGCTCATGGACTCTCCATGCCCCGACCGGCTTCTTCATAGCAGATCAATTGCTTGATAGAAGACAAATAAAAAATGGTCACAAACAGGACCGCAATTCCCCTGAAGGGAAGCCAGGTCAACTCCTTGCAAACTAGGCATTGAAACTGAAGAGCTATGCTATGAGGGGGTTTTATGTGGGAAGAGAGGATGGCCCCCATGGGAGGGGCCAGCTGTTTCTTTTCTCTGCCTAGTTAACTCCTAGTGAGACCAGCATAAAACCCCACACGTAATGGAGAAGCTGCGTCTGTCAGTGAACGATAGGAGAAAATATATTGACCAAATCTATCTATCTTAGTCTGTCTGGGGGAGAATGACACTTCATTATTAATAAGAATACTCACACCTCTTGAGTAAGAGGAATGGGTAGAATGGAATTGCGTCTTAAATCTTGTACCCCCCAAATGCGGGATAGCCTCTGCATTAAAGTGTGTCTCCTGCAGGCAGATCACTGACATTGTTAGCGTCCATACAGGAGACCACTGCTGATCTTTTTGTTGCATTCCCCTGACGTTCCAAGACCCTATTTTGAGCCTATTTGGGTGCATAACATGAGAGGACAGAGATAATGATGGACAGAGATATCAGTTATCATGCTCAACCTATACCTTATCTGAAAAAAAGACCAACTGTGCGTGAAAAAATTCTTGGTTTCGGTGATCCTATATATTTCATGCTTTGTACTACCATGTGCGTGCCAGTGTTATAAATATTTTTACTTGTCTTCTCACTCCGCGCTTTCACCCCATCCTCTCTCCTACGTACTCCCATGTATACCTCCATACTGTGCATGATGCCATTCTTATGTGCCCGCTTCACAACCCACAACTTATTCCCACTCCTGCTTAACCACCCTCCCTCCCCCAACCTATTCAGGCCATCCCCAGGGGCCTTGTGTGCGACATTTCCCTTTCTTGAGTGAACCACATCCTTGTATACATTCTTGCCTCCTAACCCCCCCCCCCCCCGAACACAAAAAATACCAATATACAAAAGTTTGCCAAATCCACACACTACCTCTACCTTTCATCACATTGTGTGACACCCTACCCTGCTCCCGAGGAGAGAGCAAAGCCCTACAGTTAAGCATCATAAGTCATTGTCAACTCTATGTTCCCCCCCGTGTCCCTTTGAAACCTCCCCTTGTTATCTTCTATCCACCTCGCCACTGCCTCCAGCGTGTCAAAATATTGTGATCCGCCTAACGCTATAATCTTCAATCGCGCAGGATAACGTAATGCGTAGGAAATCTCTAATTGTTGCAGTTTGCGTTTTATCTCTCCATACTTGGCTCTACGTTTTTGAAGGTCTGGAGAAAAATCCAGATAGAAGGAGATCCTAGTTCCATTAAAAAGAATATTCCCCTTCTCTCTTGCCTTTTGAAGAATCATTGTTTTATTTCTAGATTTCAAAATCTTCACCAATAACGGTCTAGGGTGACCCCCGGGGGGGGTGGTTTAGAAGGGACCCGATGGGCCCTCTCTATAAAAAAGGAACAATTGAAGACATCCTTACCAAAAACATCCCTAAGCCACCCCTCCAAGAATTTGACAGGGTGAGGGGTCTCCACTACGTTCTGGGAGACCCACTATCCTTACATTATCTCTTCGGAGCCTATTCTCCATATCATCTATTTTAGAGACGTAGATATCCATCTTCACTTTCATAGACTGTACATCATTTTTTAAAGGATTTAGCTCATCTTCCACTGTACTGATTCTGTCTTCCATTGCTGTTGTTCTTTCCTGGATTTTTTGTATGTCATGGTGTACCTTGGAGATTTCATCCCTAATGCCTTTCATCTGGGCGAAGAGATCGCATAGGGTGGATTTACAGGTATTCACTGCTTGTAATACCTCTCTCAGCGAGGGTTCTGGCTCAGCTGGTGAATATATAGACAGTGGTGTTAAGGATTCCGTATGACCCCCACCGGGAATATCAACCCCGGCTCCGCCGGGGTCTGGCCCTGACTTTTCCTCCCTGAGATACTACCCTGTTGAGGTTTAGTTTGGGCTTGTTGCCCTCCCTTTACCGGGGACTGGGTAGGGGAATGGGCAAATGTTTCCAATTTTGCCGCAGCCGTCTGGGCGGTTTTTGTTTTATCCTCGACAAGTTTTTGAGTACCAGAGGCTTCCTGGGATAGTGACTCACCCCCCTTTTTAACCATGATGATCTAAATTACTTAAACTGCACCTATTGGGTTTCGGCATTCTACTATATAGGGCAAGTTTCCCTCTCTAATAGTATGGCAACGCCTGTCACCAGGGAAAGTCTTCAATCTCGCTCAGCGGTACATTCAGATTACACTCAGGTGGACGATGCACAACCGTTTGTTGATCAACAGCAAGTATGCAACTTTCCGTGCAGTGGCATACAGCCCGTCAGTTCGCAGCGGTGAGATGTAAATACAGTCTATTCAAGTAATGCGATATAGTGGGTTACACTTCATTATCAATGCAAAAGTGATAGCCAACAAGCACAGTACCAGCCAGTTAAATATGTTTGGACAAAGTGCAATGTAGTGCAGACAGCCTCTATTTGGTATTCAAAAAAAAAATTAAAATTTCCAGTTTACTTCCAGCGGTTAGGGTGGAAAAAGGGATTTTATTAAAACTTACCGTAAAATCCTTTTCTCTGAGTTCACTGACAGACGCAGCCCTTCTTTGACATGTGGGGTTATATGCAGATCCTACTAGGAGTTAACTAGGCAAAAAGAAAGCAAGCAAGCTGGCCCCTCCCAGGGGGCCGTCCTCTCTCTCTACCATATTACCCCCATGCTCTGCTCAGCATATCAGTTCGTAACAAGCCATACAAACACAACGCAGAGGGGTGGGTGCTGCGTCTGACAGTGAACTCAGAGAAAAGGATTTTACGGTAAGTTTTAATAAAATCCCTTTTTCTCTTACGTTTACTGACAGACGCAGCCCTTCTTTGACATGTGGGGATGTCCCAAAGCTGTGTCATAAAAGAGGGGTGGGTAAACGACAACAACTGTACCCAACAGAAAGCTCTCAGGAGGCGCCAGCCGCGCCTACACTGCCGCCTGTAAAAATTTACAGCCAAAAGCAGCATCCAAGGATGCTGACACATCAATTTTATAAAACTTAGTAAACGTGTGCACCGAGGCCTAAGTGGCCGCCTTGCACACCTGTGACACTGAAGCCTGGTGTCTGAAAGCCCAGGAAGTGCTAACAACCCTGGTAGAATGAGCCGTGACTGGGAAAGGGGGTACTTTGCCCAGAACAGAATACGCATGGGTTACGGTCTGTCTGATCCAATGGGAAACAGTAGCCGACGAGTCGCCACGCCTTTGCGCGGACCCTCCGTCAGGACAAAGCGCCAGACCTCCGAAAAGAGTCTGTAGTCGTCAAATACACCCACAAGGCCCTCACGACATCCAATGAATGTAACTCAAATTCTTTGGGATGCAACGGGTGCGGACACAACGAAGGAAGAACAATATCTTCATTAATGTGAAAAGAAGAAACCATCTTCGGTAAAAATGAAGGTGACGGGCGCAAGACCGCCTTGTCCTTGTGCAGAACCAAGTAAGGAGACTTGCAGGACAGCGCTGCCAACTCAGACACCCGTCTAGCGGATGTAATGGCCACCAAGAAAGCCACTTTCTGCGACAACACTTGTAAGGGTAGATCCCTGATCTTCTCATATGGTGGCTTCTGCAGCACAGAGAGCACCAGATTCAAATCCCACGGTGCCATCGGTGACCGTACCTGAGGAGCCACATGGCGCGCCACATGGCGCACACCTTGTACAAATGTACGAATCAACGAATGTGACGCCAAAGGCCGCTGAAAGAATCGCCAGAGCCGAAATCAGACCCTTGAGAGTACTCAAAGCCAATTTTTTTATCCAGGCCTTGCTGTAAAAAAGTCAGGACCCTGGACACAACATAAGAGCGGGGAATCCAACCCCCCGCCTCACACCAGGCAATATAAGCCTTCCAGGAGCGATGATAAATCTTGCGCGAAGTACACTTGCGTGCTTTCAGCATAGTGGGGATCACGGATTCAGTGACACCCCGATCCCTCAGCACCTGGGACTCGATAGCCAACGAGCGTAAAGCAGGGTGCAAGATGGGTCCCTGAGACACCAGGGAACATCTGCCACCATTTGCACCACGTCTGTGTACCACGGACGCCGAGGCCAATCAGGAGCCACCAGGATCAACGGAATCCCCTCCGCTTCCACCCTGCGCAGTAACTACGGTAGAAGCTTGATGGGAGAATAGGCATACAGAAGGCGGTAACGACCCCAAGGCGCCACCAGTGCGTCCGTGGCAACCACCAACGGATCTCTCGTCCTGCACACAGTTTTTCACTTTGTGGTTGAACCGAGACGCCATGAGGTCCACATCTGGCGTGCCCCACTTGTGGCAAATCTGGCTGAACACTTCTGGATGTAGGGATCATTCCCCCTGATCCAGTGTCTGGCGACTGAGAAAGTCCGCATCGCAGAATGAGAGCTGCTTCCGCAGCTGCTGCCGAGCTCTTCGTTCCGCCCTGATGGTTCACATACGCCACTACCTTGGCGTTGTCCAACTGAACCTGAACCGGGAGGTCGCGCAATCTCTCCGTCCAGTGGGAGAGGCAGAGTATGATCGCCCTCAGTTCCAGCACATTGATTGGAAGGCGAGCTTCCTGCGCTGACCAACGTCCCTGCGCAGAAAACTGTCCCAGGACTCCCCCCAGCCCGATAGGCTCGCGTCCGTCGTGACTGTCGACCAAGTCAGGGGAAGAAAGGACTTCCCCAACGAAAGGGCCGGGGCCGAAGCCACCATGTCAACGACCCTCTGGTCTGAGAATCCAACCTGATTACCTGGTCCAGAGACAGTGGGGACTTGTCCCACCGAGACAGAATCGATCGCTGGAGTAGCCGAGTGTGGCTCTGGGCGTAAGGGACCGCCTCGAAGGCTGAAACCATGAGCCCCAACACCCGCACACAAAACCGTAAGGAAGACCACCGGCGTGACAGCAGGGTTCGCACCGCTGCTTGCAGGGTCAGTAACTTGGCCGGAGGCAGGAACACTTCGCTTGTGCCGTGTCCAGATATTCCAGGCGACAGGACGGTGTCAATGTCGACTTCTGCAGATTGATCAGCCAGCCGAAGTCCTGCAACGAGGTTATGGTGATAGCCACGTTCTCCTCCAGAGCCGAAGCAGACTCCGCTCTCAGGAGCAGGTCGTCCAGGTACGCTACCACCGCAATGCCCCTCTGCCACAATAGCGCCAGGACCGGGGCTACTAGCTTGGTGAACACCCGGGGAGCCGAGGCCAGCCCGAAGTGAAGTGCCACAAACTGGTAGTGAAGATCTCCCACCGCAAAGAGCAGAAAGCGCTGGTGTCGGGGACATGGAGATACGCGTCCCTGATGTCCAGAGACGCCATGTATTCCCCTTAGTGCAGGGCGGCCATGACCGAACGGATGGATTCCATCCGAAATTTTCGCGCTCTCACAAAGTGGTTTAGCGCCTAGGTCCAGAACTGGCCTGACCCCCCACCCTCTTTTTTTTGGAGACCACAAATAGGTTCGAGTAGAAACCGTAAAACCTCTCCAACTGAGGTACTGGCACGATCACCCCCTGGTCGGAGAGTGCCTGAACAGCCCTTAAGAGGGCCTCTCGACGTCCCTGAGGGAGTCTCAAATTTGATGGGAAGAACCTGTCTGGGGGTGGAGTGCTGAACTCTATCCTGTACCTGGAGGACACCACTTCCTGCACCCAACGGTCGGAAATGCGGGCAGTCCACCTGTCTGCGAACCCCAGAAGTCCCCCCACCCGATGGTCGGGTGGGGGCAACCCATCATGCAGAGGAGGGCTTGTCCTCTGTTTTTCGTTCTTGCGTTGCCAAGGACGCTTCCTGGCCCCTGCGCCAGGCTTGCCGGGCCTCGGGCCCTTGCCTGCTGTACCAGGGGCACGAAAAAACCTCTTCTGACCCGAAGAGACAGGCCCTTGCTTGCTGCGAAACTCCCGCCGTCTGGGCTCCGGAAGGAAAGTGTTCTTCCCACCAGTGAAATCCTTGATGATTTCATCCAACTGTGGCCCAAAGAGACGGCCACCCTGAAAGGGAAGATCCGCAAGACCTTTTTTAGACGCGTGGTCACCCGACCACGACCGTAACCAGAGAACTCGTCTGATAATGACTGCAAAAACAGACATCTTAGACAATATGGGAAGCAGGTTCAGAGCTGCATCACACAGGTACCGAACATCCTGAAACATATGGTCTGCCTTTTGTGACGCTTCCAGCATCCTGCTGCAGTCCAAATCATCTCGCAGTTCTGCCATACCATCAGACAAATATTGCGCCGCCATGGCAGACGCCAGGGCCGGCCGCATGGCTGATCCTGCCAACAGGAAAAGTGCTTTGGACACTGCCGCCGTCCGCCTATCGGCTGGGTCCTTAAAAGAGGGGGACCCTTCCAATGGAATGGTTGTCACCTTGTTCAGGCGAGCCACCGGAGGATCCACTGTGGGAGACCCCCACTTCTTTACGAAACTATCCTCAAAAGGATAGCGTATAGCGAAGCGTTTAGGCAGGGCGAAGGAATTCTGCCATTCCTGATAGACCAGGTGGTCAAAAAATGTATCATAGGGATAAGTCTTAGGCGACCTAGGCGGCCTAGCAGACCCGTAAACATATGCGGACGCCTGCGACTCCCCTGCCTGGTCCAGTCGCAAGGACGCATGGATACCAGATATCAGTGCGGATACCAGCACTTTTTCGCGCGCAACTGAGGCCCCCTGGTCCTCTTCGTTGTCTGAGGGTATCAGCTCACCCTCTGAGTGCTCCACGGGGGTCTCTGTGACCCCCAAAGCCATTTCCGGTTCAGAATTGTCCCCAGAGGAACAAGGGGGAGGCGGGCGGTTTTTAGGGGCCCCTGGAGCATTGCTCGGCCCCACCCGGGGAAGAAATTCCGTAAACACTGCCCTCAACTGATCCAAGGACACCAGTGCGCCCAGCGCATGCTGCGCTGCCGCTGACTCCTCCTCAGAAGGTCCTGCAGGATCATCTGCCATCGCACCACCAAAAATGACAGTCAAATTTTGCAAAGAAAAATGCACTGACACCCCCACTATGCAGCCCCACAGAACGCCAGGGAGATCCCAGGAGGACTGCACCCACCGCTACCACACCCCAGGGAAGGCCCAGCTATACTTGCTGTTTTGTGCCACAGAGCTGCTCCCAGCAGGAGTGCATATACCAGGACCGCCAGAAGAAGCGCCGTTTGTGTGCAGCCACCCTGTCCCACTGAAAAGGAAAGTAAAATGGCAGCAGCACGTTTTACACTGCTCCAGGGACATCCGATATGGCCGCCGAGATCATCCACAAGAGGCCAAAAGCCTGTGTATAGGCGCGACTACAGGAAAATGGCCGCCACTGGTACTAGAGGGAAACCCTCAGCAAAATGGCCGCGGCTACGGTAAAATGGCGGCGATCCGGCGCAAAATGGCGGCGGATCGCCGCATGGCGGTACAAAAACGCACAGATGCCTTTCTTGAGCGGGGTGCGGAGCGGAGGATAGGGGGGCGTGGACACCCAGAGGGAGACCAGACCAGTGACCACCCTCCGCCGGTCGGCCTAAAAACGCTACAGTACACCCAGCGCCCCCCCTCCGCACCCCAGGGGGGTCACTCACCAATCCGACGGGCGTAGCGGGTAGCCACCCGGTCGCAGACCTTCCTCCCCATCCGGAAAGGGATGCTGCAGGCCAAGCCCCTGGACAGGCACCGAGTCCGGTCTCAGCACAGGACTAGCTCGCATCGGTCGGCCGTGCTGGGGAGAATGCAGGATGTAGAATTCCTCTGCCCCAGCCAGCTTCTTGATAGCAGTCTTCATCAGATAGCTTGAGAAAAGAAAAAAGCGGTAGCAGAAAAAAAGGGATTTTATTAAAACTTACCGTAAAATCCTTTTCTCCGAGTTCACTGACAGACGCAGCTCTTCATTGACTTGTGGGTTTATGCTTGTCCCACTAGGAGTTAACTAGGCAGGGAAAAGGACAGCTGGCCCCTCCCATGGGGCCGTCCTCTCTTCCCACATAAACCCTCCACATAGCATAGCTCAGCAGTTCGTACACAAGCCGTATAGAAAACAGAGCACAGAGGGGTGGGTGCTGCGTCTGTCAGTGAACTCGAAGAAAAGAATTTTACAGTAAGTTTTAATAAAATCCCTTTTTCTCCTACGTTCACTGGCAGACGCAGCTCTTCATTGACTTGTGATGGGGATGTCCCAAAGCGGTGTCAAAAAGAGGGGTGGGTAACGATAACAACTGTACCCAACCAAACCTCTTAAGGAGGCGCCAGATGCGCCTACACTGCCACCTGCTAAACTTTACGGCCAAAAGCAGCATCCGAAGATGCTAACACACATCAACCTTATAAAACTTAGTGAAAGTGTGAACCGAGGCCCAAGTGGCCGCCTTGCACACCTGTGACACCGAGGCCTGGTGTCTAAAAGCCCAGGTAGAGTGAGCCGTGACCGGAAAGGGGGGAACCTTACCCCGAGCAGAATATGCATGGGTCACGGTTTGCCTAATCCAACGAGAAATAGTAGCTGACAAGGCCGCCAAGCCTTTGCGCTGACCCTCTGTCAGCACAGATAAGGCATCAGCCTTCCGAAAAGAAGCTGTAGCAGCTAAATACACTCGTAAGGCCCTCACTACGTCCAAGGCATGCAACTCAATTTCTCTTGGGTGCGATGGACGAGGGCACAATGAAGGAAGAACAATATCTTCATTAATGTGAAAAGAAGAAACCACATTCGGAAGGAAGGAGAGGGTCGCAAGACCGCCTTGTCCTTATGCAGGACCAGATAGGGAGACTTGCACGATAGTGCTGCCAATTCAGACACCCGTCTGGCGGAAGTGATGGCTACCAAAAAAGCCACCTTCTGTGACAGCAGTTGTAAGGAATCTCTCTGATATTTTCAGGGTGGTTTCTGAAGTACAGAAAGCACCAAATTCAGATCCCACGGGGCCTTCACCCGAGGCGCCACATGTCGCACACCTTGTACAAAGGTACGAATCAACGAGTGCGAAGCCAAAGGTCTCTGGAAAAGAATCGCCAGGGCCGATATCTGGCCCTTGGGAGTACTCAAAGCCAGTTTTTTTGTTCAGGCCTTGCTGCAAAAAAGGTCAGGACCCTGGACACTACATAAGAGCGAGGGTGATGACCCTCCGCCTCGCACCAAGCTATACAAGCCTTCCATGTGCGGTGGTAAATCTTGCGAGAAGTACACTCCGATCACGGAGTCAGCGACTCCCCTGTCTTAGCACCTGGGACTCAATAGCCAGGCCGTCAAAACCAGCGAGGGTAAAGCAGGGTGCAAGATGGGCCCCTGAGACAGTCGATCGTCTCGCAGCAGGAGCCGCCGGGGGCGTCTGCCACCATTTACACCACGTTGGCGTACCAAGTGCGCCGAGGCCAATCTGGAGCCACCAAGATTATTGGTATTCCATCCGCCACTATCCTGCGTATCAAACGCGGTAGAAGCTTTATCGGAGGGAAGGCGTACAGAAGGCGATAACGGCCCCAGGGGGCCACCAGAGCGTCCGTGGCCACTGCCAACGGATCTTTCGTTCTGGACACAAAGGTCTTCACCTTGTGATTGAACCGAGACGCCATGAGATCCACGTCCGGCGTCCCCCATCTGCAGCAAATCTGGTTGAGACCACTCTCCCTGGTCCAGCGTCTGGCAACTGAGAAAGTCCGCCTGCCAGTTTTCCACACCTGGAATGTAGATAGCGGAGATTGCCGGAACGTGACGTTCCGCCCAACGCAGTATCAGAGCTGCCTCCGCCGCTGGACTCCTCGTGCTGCCCTGATGGTTCACATATGCCACTGCCGTGGCATTGTCCGATTGAATCCGAATCGGAGGACCCTGCACCCTCACTGTCCAGTGAGATAGGCACAATCTGATTGCTCTCAGTTCCAGCACATTGATGGGGAGGCAAGCCTCCTGTGCCGACCAACGGCCCTGGGCAGACAGCTGTCCCAGGATCCCCACTGAAGGGGCAGGAACGACTTCCCCTGAATCAACGCCGAGTCCCGAAACCACCAGGTCAGAGACGCCCTGGTCTGGGAGCTCAGACGGATCAGAAGGTCCAAGGACCGAGGGGACCTGTCCCACCGAGCCAGGATTGCTCGCTGAAGGAGACGAGTGTGACTCTGGGCGTACGGTATTGCCTCAAAAGTCGAGACCATGAGCCCCAGCACACGCATACAGAACCGTAATGAAGACCGTCGGTGCGTCAGGAGAGTTCGCACTGCCGACTGCAGTGACAGCAACTTGGCTGGAAGAAGGAAAACCTTTGCCTGCTCTGTGTCCAGAATCAGGCCCAGATACTCCAGGTGACGGGATGGAGACACCGTCGACTTCTGCAGGCTGAGCAACCCGCCGAATTCCTGCAGCGAGATCATTGTGATTCTCACATTCTCTTCCAGAGCCGAGGAGGACTCTGCTCACAGGAGCAGGTCGTCTAGGTAGGCTACTACCGCAATGCCTCTCTGTCGCAGCAACGCCAATACCGGAGCTACCAGTTTTGTGAAAACTCGAAGAGCTGAGGACAGACCGAAAGGGAGTGCCACAAATTGATAATGGAGGTCTCCCACTGCAAAGCGAAGGAAGCACTGATGCCGTGGACAAATAGGTACATGGAGGTACGCATCCCTGATGTCCAGAGACGCCAGAAATTCTCCCTGATGGAGGGCGGCCACAACTAAGCGGATTCCATCCGGAATTTCAGCACCCTGACATACCGGTTCAGGGCCTTCAGGTCCAGTACTGGCCGAACCTCCCCCCCCTTTTTTGGGGACCACGAACAAATTTGAGTAAAAACCTCGAAACTTCTCCGCTGGAGGCACTGGCACGATCACCCCTTGGTCCGAGAGTGCTTGGACAGCCCCGAAGAGGGCAGTTTTTTGGCCGATTTATATTCTTCCTCATATTTGTGATAAAAAAAATTGCAATCGGCGTTTATTGATTGGTTTGCGCAAAAATGGCCACGTTTACGGATGGTGAGAATTCATTTCTGGGGTTTTTATTTATTTTTTACTAGTAATGGCCGTGGTCTGCGATTTTTAGTGGTACTGTGATATTGGGGCGGACATGTCGGACATTTTTGACACTTTTTTGGGACCAATGACATTTATTCAGCAATCAGAAATTTAAATGTTCACTGATTACTGTATAAATGTCATTGGCAGTGAAGGGGTTAACATGCAGGGGGCGATCTAGGGGTTAACTGTGTTCCCTGGGTGTGTTCTAACTGTGGGGGGGTTGGGCTACCATGGGCATGAGAGATCTAACTGATCCCAGTCACAGGGATCAGTAGATCTCCCATGCCCCCACTAACAGAGCGGGGAACCGCCGTGTTTACATCGGCGGTTCCCCGTTCTTTGCCTGTGGCCGCTCATCGCGGCTCACCGGCGGACAT
>BLSH010080519.1:1127180-1148505 GCA_018402905.1 Glandirana rugosa
CGAATGTTTTCAGAGTTCAATGACACTGACGAATTTTTAAGTCGAGACGACATAGTACGAATGACGTGTGAATGACATATTGTTACCCTGTATACCGTGTTAAAAATTTTTGGACGAAGGAATTGGTCAAGGACTGGCGTGCGGCACAAAAGTACCGCCGTCAGCCCTACGACTCGCGCTTAGCGACATTTTTTCTGCCGTTAGTCGGTGATCCCCCGCGAGCGGCGTGAGGACTCCTCACACGGGCGCCGAGCCCGCCTGGGCTACAGGCGGCCGCTCGGCCCTACTCGAACTGATCCCAGTGACAGGGATCAGTAGATCACTCATGCCCCTACTAACAGAGCGGGGAACCGCCGTGTTTACATCGGCGGTTCCCCGTTCTTTCCCTGTAGCCGCTCATCCCGGCTCGCCGGCGGACATCGGGTCCGCCCGAGCCGCGGGCACACTCCTCAGGAGTGCGGCGAGCGCCCCCTAGTGGCTGATTGCCGTCTTTTTTACAGCGATTCGCGCTCAGCATCCCGACTGCCGCCATGAAAACACGGCGTGCGGTCAGGAACTGGTTAAGGAAGCAGGTTTTTAAAAATTGTGCCATATGTCCCATTGTTATACAGTAAGTGTGCAGTAAGCATGATACAGCAGAGCTGAATTTTTAAGCAGTCACAGTAACTTGAGACTTTTGTAAGCACTTGAGTAATTTCCACTTTAAGCGACCAAAGCCCAGTCAATAACCAAAATTTTGCTGTGTCAGGGTCCTTTCACACATGCGGACCGTTTAGGTCCGCCTGTCAGTTCCTCAGGCAGACCTGAATGGACGCTCCATGCACCTTTATGGAGCGACGGATGTCAGCGGTGTCATGTCCGCTGACATCTGATCCTCTTAATCAGTGGTTCTCAACTCCGATCATCAGGACCCCCAACAGGCCAAATTTAAGATATTACCTTGTGGAGATGCAGACTAGAATACTGCAATCACTAAGCAGCAAATTATATCACCTGTGATGTATTTCAGTTATCCTGCAAACCTGGCGTGTTAGTGGGTCCCGAGGACAGGAGTTGAGAACCACTGCTCTAAATCAAGACGGATGGAAACCCCATTTTCCATCCGTCTGGTGGATCGGTTGAAAGCGGATAAACGAATCAGTTTTCATCCAATCTGCCCATAGAGGAGAGAGAGCAGGGCTCTGACAGGCCCGCCTCCGCAGTGAGCAGAGGCAGATCTGTCATCCGTCGGCTCAGTGGGGGATCAACGGAGCAATCCCTGCTGAGCAAGCAGAGTCTGTGAAAACAGACAAGCAAGTGTGAAAGGACCCTTAACCTAAAATTACAAAATACACCCCTTAACTATGCTACTAATCCACTCACCTGTTACCCAGCACTGCCATGCTGTGTGAGGCATACGCTCCCCCATACCTAGAGGATCAGGTTAATTTTGTTAATTGCCACAGAGCAGAGGTATGTGCTGCCAAATTAAAGCAAAACAGGATTGTTTTAATGTTCCACATATACCTTTAGAACTTTAAAAATGCATTCAAAAATACTAATTATTCTAACAAAAAAAAAAAAGTCTAGTTTGGTATAAAGCACGTTACACAGATACATTATAAATCACAAGCCATTTATATGCATTTCAACGCTATCCATGCAAAACCACAGAAAGAAGCGGATGTTGAAATTGATGTTTGCTATATACAAATATTTGCATGCAACAGTAAGGGACTGAGCAGTTACTTCTGGTGTAACACCGTCTTTATTAGGCATGAGATCACAATCTGGTTGAAGACTCTTGCATGTCACTTCTGTACCAGCAATATCACTCAGATTAAAGGGTTTTCTCCTACGTTCACTGACAGACGCAGCTCTTCATGACTTTGTGGGGTTTTATGTTCGTCCTACTAGGAGTTAACTAGGCAGGGAAAAGAATCAGCTGGCCCCTCCCTTGGGGGCCGTCCTCTTTTCCTACATCAAACCCCCTCACAGAATAGCTCTTCAGTTTCAATGCCTAGTTCGCAAGGAGTTGACCTGGCTTCCCTATAGGGAACTGCGGTCCTATTGTGACCATTTTTCTTTTTTATTTTCTTTTCTTTTTTTGCTGCAATCAAGATGATCTGCTATCAAGAAGCCGGTCGGGGCATCGAGAGTCCTGGTGCTCTGTACTTTCCCCGACCTGGCCAACATGATGCGAAGCCGGCCCCAACACAGGGACCCGTTACCCGTTCCGTGCGGGTGGCCCGGGGCGAGATCCCCCACATGGTCCCCTTCCCGATTCGTTCGGCAGGGCGACTCTGGGCCGGCAGCATGCCCCCCATCGAGGGTGGAAAGTCTGCGTTCGGTGGCTGCCGTGGCGTCGGACGGGTAAGTGAGCGCCCTGCCTTCCTCCCCACCCGGGGAGTGAAGTGGGCCCGACGTCCGCAAATGCGGTTTTTCCACTGCTCCAGTAGCTTGTCCGGGGTAGCCACCGGTGGGGATCAGCCTTTCATCTTGCCCTCTGCCACAACTCGCCCCCCACCCCCCTCCCCAGCGCTGCCCGTTCGTTTGGCCTTCTCGTCCAGCATCACCATGCGGTCCTTCGGCCGCCATTTTGCCGTAGCTGCGGACATTTCCAGCTTATGGGGCTTTCCCTCTAGCGCTCGGAGCGGCCATATTCGGTACTGCATGTTGCCTGAGAGGTGCGTTTCAGCCTCTAGTGCTTCCTGGCGGCCATCTTCACTGCATGCTCTGCATTCTACACATGGCTGCAGCTTCTCCTCTCAGAAAATGGACGGTGACAGGCAGTATTTTCTGAACGATCTGCGCTGATGGGCAGCAAAATCGCAAGTATAGCTGGGCTCGGATCCTGTGGGGGTGTGTGGCTGTGTGCGGGGCGTCCATCCATCCATCCCTGACAATGGCTGATCTCCCTGCCGAACCTGCTGAGAGGGCATCAGCAGCCACGCAGTCTGCCCAAGGGGCTTTTCTCACCCAGCTGCGGGATATTCTCACTGAAATCTTTCCACGTGGGGACGCCGCTCTGCGGGCCCCCTGGAAGCGCCCCCCCCTTTTTTATCCTCAGGGGAAGATTCTGAGTTTGAGGGGCTTCAAGGGTCTTAGAGACCCCAGGGGACTTGTCTGCTGAGGTGACATGGTAGCTGAGGACCAGGAGCCAGTGGCTGACCAGGACAATGTGCTGGTCGCCACCATTATCGCTGGCATTCGCACCAAGTTGCATCAAACGGGCGAATCGCGATCTGCTTATGTGTGCAGGTCTTCTAGGCCCCCCAAGGCCCCAAGTCCTATCCTTACAGTTAATTTTTTGACCATTTCCTATATCGTGAATGGCAGCAACCCGGCGTTCCTCCTCACTGACTGGCCGTTTTACTGAACGCTATCCCTTTGGGGAGAATTTCCTAAAGAAATGGGGAATCTCCTGCGGTGGATCCGCCTATTGCACGCCTTACCAAGGCGACTATCATTCCTATGGCGGGGACTCTTTCCTTCAAGGATCCTGCCGATAGAAGGACAGAGGCACTTTTAAAGTCCTTGTTCTTGAACGCGGGCGCCGCAGTGCGACCTGCTTTGGCTGCGGCCATGGCAGTGCAGTACCTCTCTGAGTGCATGGAGGAACTTACGTCAGACCTGGTGGGCGGTCGCCTGATGGAGGCACCGCAGAAGGCTGAGTTTTTACTCCAGGGGATAAAATGCCTCTGTGATGCGGCGGTGGATGTTCTGCCCTTGCTGTCTAGAATGTCGATACCGGCCATTAGACTTCACAGAACTCTTGGCTGCGACCCTGGTCGGTGACCATGCTTCCGCACCAGGTTGGGCTGATCTTCCTTTTCAGGGTGGGCGCCCATTTGGCTCGCGCCTTGCTGAAATCATTAAGGATCTCACAGCAGGCAAGAGTACTTTCCTTCTGGAGCCCCGCAGGCGTGAGTTCCGCCGTAGACAGGAGCCTGCTACGTCGGGTCAGAGGTAGCTTTTTCGAGCATCAGGCACGGCAAGCAAGGGAACCCGTTCCAGGGAGGTTGCTGCAGGGGCCGGACGCCGGCAGCACAAACCAGGAAAGACGGGAGACAAGTCTTCCTCAGCCTGATGGGGCGCCCCCACCCGAGTGTCGGGTGGGGGGACGTCTTCGGGGGTTCGCACTTCCCATCAAATTTAAACCTCCCGCTGGAGCGCAGGCTGGCCCTTACAGGGCAGTACAGGCTCTATCAGAACAGGGAGTGATTGTACCGGTTCCCTCAGAGAGGGATTTTGAGGTTTTTACTCGAATCTCTTTGTGGTGTCCAAAAAAGGGGACGGCTTTCGGCCCATCCTGGAATTGAAGGCCCTAAACAGGTTTGTCAGGGCGTGCGAATTCCGGATGGAGTCTGTTCGATCGGTCGTGGCCGCCCTGCACCAGGGGGACTTCCTAGCGTCATTGGAAAGGATGCGTACCTCCATGTCCCCATCCATCCGCGACATCAGCGTTTTCTGCGATTCGCGGTTGGGGATCGCCATTTTCAATTTGTAGCTCTTTCCGTCGGCCTGACCTCCGCGCCCCGGGTGTTCACGAAGTTTCTGGCCCCGGTGTTGCTGCGTAGGAGGGGCATTGCCATAGTGGCGTACCTGGACGATCTGCACCTACGAGCGGACTCTGTCTCTGCCCTGGAGGAGAATGTGAACATCGCAATGGTCTCATTGCGGGACTTCGGCTGGTTGCTCAACCTGCAGTAGTTGTCGGTGTCTCCTTCCTGCCGTCTGGAGTATCATTATGGACAAACAAAGGTGTTTTTCCTTCCGACGAAGCTACAGAACTTACAGTCGGCTGTGCGCACCCTCCTATCACGCCGCCGGTCTTCCTTGCGGTTCTGTATGAGGGTGCTGGGGCTCATGGTCTCGTCGTTCGAGGCGATACCTTTTTCCCAGAGTCACACTCGTTTGCTCCAGCGAACAATTTTGGTCCAATGGGACAAGCCCCACCGGTCGTTTGGATCTTCCGATCCGGCTGGGCCCTCAGATCAGGGCGTCCCTCGCCTGGTGGTTATGGGACTCGGCCCTCACTCAGGGGAAGTCGTTCCTGTCCCTTCGGTGGACGGTAATCACCACGGACGCCAGCCTGACGGGCTGGGGCGGAGTCCTGGAACGACTATCAGCTCAGGGTCGTTGGTCGGCCCAGTAGGCCTGCCTACCCATCAACGTGCTGGAGCTGAGAGAGATCAGAATGTGTCTTTCTCATTGGAAAAGAGATTGCAAGGCCGCCCGATTCGAATTCAATCGGACAATGCCACGGCGGTGGCGTATGTGAATCATCAGGGCGGCACACGGAGCCCAGCGACGGCTGCGGAGGCAGCTCTGATTCTGCGTTGGGCGGAACTCTACGTTCCGGCAATCTCTGCGGTTTACATCCCAGGTGTGGAGAACTGGCTGGCGGACTTTCTTAGTCGCCAGGAGCTGGACCAGGGGGTGTGGTCCCTTCACCGGGGGTGTTCAATCAGATTTGCCACAAATGGGGGACACCGGATGTGGATCTTATGGCGTCCAGGTTCAATCTCAAGGTGAGAACTTTTGTGTCCAGGACAAAGGATCCGTTGGCATTGGCCATGGATGCCCTGGTGACTCCCTGGAGCCGTTATCGCCTCCTGTACGTTTTTCCTCCCATACGTCTGCTTCCGAGATTGGTGCGCAGAATAGTGATGGAAGAAATTCCGACCATTCTGGTGGCCCCGGCGCACCTGGTACGCCGACGTAGTGCAAATGGTGGCAGACGCCTCCTGGCGGCTCCCGATGCGGGACGACCTCCTGTCTCTAGGGACCCATCTTGCACCCTGCTTTACCCTCGCAGGTTTTGACAGCTTGGTTATTGAGTCCCAGGTGCTCAGAGATAGAGGAGTGGCCGACTCCTTGATCCCTACTCGGTTGACAGCTCGCAAGTGCACCTGTCGCAGGTTTTATCACCGCACCTGGAAGGCTTACATTGCTTGGTGCGAGGCGGAGGGCTTTAACCCTCGCTCGTTTGTAGTCTCCAGGATACTGACCCTTTTTACAGCAGGGTCTGAATAAGCAGTTGGCTTTGAGTACCCTTAAAGGCCAGATCTCGGCTTTAGCCATACTTTTCAAAGACCTTGGCTTCGCACTCTCTGATTCGTACCTTTGTACAAGGTGTGCGACATGTGGTGCCTCGGGTGAGATCTCCGATGGCTCCGTGGGATCTGAATCTGGTGCTTTCTGTTCTTCAAAAACCACCTTATGAAAAACTCAGGGAGTTTCCCTTACAACTTCTGTCGCAGAAGGTGGCCTTCTTAGTCGCCTTTACTTCTGCCAGACGAGTATTGGAATTGGCTGCACTTCGTGCAAGTTTCCTTATTTGGTTATGCATAGGATAAGGCAGTCTTGCGACCCCTTCCTTCTTTTCTCCCGAAGGTAGTCTCTTCTTTTCTTATCAATGAAGATATTGTCCTGCCTTTATTGTGCCCTCGTCCATCGCACCCCAAGGAGTTTGAGTGGCATACTTTGGACGTAGTAAGGGCCTTAAGAGTGTACTTGGCTGCTACAGCTCCTTTTCATAAGGCTGGCGCCTTGTTTGTTGTGCCAGAAGGACTGCACAAAAGGTCTGGCGGCCTCTTCGGCTACGATTTCTCAGTGGATTTTTAAAAAAAAAACAAAAAACGTGACCCATGTGTATTCTGTTCGGGGCTAGGTTCCCCCTTTTTCCGGTCACGGCTCATTCTACCAGGGCGGTTAGTACTTACTGGGTTGTCAGACACCAGGCTTCGGTGTCACAGGTGTGCAATGCGGCCATTTGGGCCTCGGTTCACGCTTTTACTAAGTTTTATTAGTTGATGTGTTCGCATCTTTGGATGTTGCCTTTGGCCGCAGGCGGTAGTGTAGGCGCGTCTGACGCCTTCTCAGAGGTTCAGTTAGGTACAGTTGTTTGCGTTTACCCACCCCTCTTTTTTGACACAGCTTGGGGACGTCCCCACAAAGTCATGAAGAGCTGCGTCTGTCAGTGAACGTAGGAGAAAAAGGGATTTTATTATAACTTACCATAAAATCCTTTTCTCCGAGTTCACTGACAGACGCAGCACCCACCCCTCTGGGCTCTATTTTGGTACGGCTTGTGTACGAACTGAAGAGCTATTCTGTGAGGGGGGTTTGATGTAGGAAAAGAGGACGGCCCCCAAGGGAGGGGCCAGCTGATTCTTTTCCCTGCCTAGTTAACTCCTAGTAGGACGAACATAAAACCCCACAAAGTCATGAAGAGCTGCGTCTGTCAGTGAACTCCGAGAAAAGGATTTTACGGTAAGTTATAATAAAATCCCTTTTCTGATGCACTAGGGGAGACTATTTTACTGATCCTTAAGTTTCATATATCTTTGGGTGAGGATACATCAATGACTCATGAAACCGTACTGGTACAGAAATTAATGTAGAAGTATTACCTATATGCCCACAAGAACACCTAATATTGTAAAGTGCTGCGCAAACTGTCGGCGCTATATAAATCCTGTATAATAATAATAAAAAGAACACAAATGAGTAGGGGTTTCTTGCACAGGCATAGCATAGAATCCTCACAGCCCATAAACAATCCTAAATTTAAGTTTATATTAACACTAGATATGGGCACCTATTAAAAAAAGATATATACACACAAATCAGCCATAACATGACAGGTAAAGTGAACACTGATCATCTTGTTACAATGGCATCTGAAAGTGGGCTGGATACTTTATGAGTCGGTTCACACAAGGGCGATCCGACTTGCAGGGTGACTCAACATGGCTTGCAAACAACTTCTGTGATAGAAGTCGCCCCCAAAGTGGTACAGGAACCCTTTTCTAAGTCGGAGCGACTTCAGTCATTCCTATTAGAAGGGTTCCATTGCAATGCATGGAGCACGACTTGTCAGGCAACTCAAGTCGCCCGTGTGAACCGGCTCATAGGCAGCAAGTCCTTTAAGTTGATGTGTTGAAAGGCAGAAAAAAGGTAAGGTAAAGGTAAGAAAAAAACTTACCGTAAAATCCTTTTCTCCGAGTTCACTGACAGACGCAGCTCTTCATTGACTTTGTGGGGTTTTATGTTCGTCCCACTAGGAGTTAACTAGGCAGGGAAGAGAATCAGCTGGCCCCTCCCCTGGGGGCCGTCCTCTCTTCCTACATCAAACCCCCTCACAGTATAGCTCTTCAGTTCGTACACAAGCCGTATAGAAACAGAGCCCAGAGGGGTGGGTGCTGCGTCTGTCAGTGAACTCGGAGAAAAGGATTTTACGGTAAGTTTTAATAAAATCCCCTTTTCTCCTTACGTTCACTGACAGACGCAGCTCTTCATTGACTTTGTGGGGACGTCCCCAAGCTGTGTCAAAAAAGAGGGGTGGGTAAACGCTAACAGTACCCAACTGAACCTCTGAGAAGGCGCCAGTCGCGCCTACACTGCCGCCTGCAAGACTTTGCGGCCAAAAGCAGCATCCAAAGATGCAAACACATCAACTTTATAAAACTTAGTGAACGTGTGAACCGAGGCCCAAGCAGCCGCTTTGCACACCTGTGACACCGAAGCCAGGTGTCTGAAGGCCCAGGAAGTACTAACCGCCCGGGTAGAGTGAGCCGTGACCGGAAAAGGGGGAACCTTGCCCCGAACAGAATACGCATGAGTCACGGTTTTTCTAATCCAATGAGAATCGTAGCCGAAGAGGCCGCCATTCCTTTGCGCGGGCCCTCTGGCAGAACAAACAAGGCATCAGCTTTTTGAAAGGGAGCTGTAGCAGTCAAGTACACCCGTAAGGCCCTCACTACGTCCAAGGCATGCAACTCAAACTCCTTTGGGTGCGATGGACGAGGGCACAGCAAAGGTAGGACAATATCTTCATTGATATGAAGAAGAGACTACCTTCGGAAGAAAAGAAGGAAGGGGTTGCAAGACCGCCTTATCCTTATATTAAAAAAAAAAAAAAAAAAAAGTGATGCATAAGGTGGTTTTTGAAGAACAGAAAGCACCAGATTCAGATTCCACGGAGCCATCGGAGATCTCACCCGAGGCGCCACATGTCACACACCTTGTACAAAGGTACGAACCAAGGAGTGCAAAACCAAAGATCTCTGAAAGAGTATGGCTAAGGCCGAGATCTGGCCTTTGATAGTACTCAAGGCCAAATGTTTATTCAGGCCCTGCTGTAAAAAGGTCAGGACCCTGGACACGACAAACGAGCGAGGGTTATAGCCCTCCGTCTCGCACCAAGCAATGTAAGTCTTCCAGGTGCGGTGAGGAATCTTGCGAGCTTTTAACAGAGTAGGGATCACGGAGTCGGCCACTCCCCTATCCCCCAGCACCTGGGACTCAATAGCCAAGCCATCAAAGCCAGCGAGGGTAAAGCAGGGTGCAATATGGGTCCTTGAGACAGAAGATCGTCTCTCAGCGGGAGCCGCCAGGGAGCGTCTGCCACCATTTGCACCACATCGGCGTACCAGGTGCGCCGAGGCCAATCTGGGGCCACCAGAATAGTTGGTATTCCCGCCAGCATTATTCTGCGCACCAATCTCGGGAGCGGAAGTATCGGAGGGAAGGAGTACAGGAGACGATAATGGCTCCAGGGGACCACCAGAGCGTCCGTGGCCACTGCCAACGGATCCTTCGTTCCGGACACAAAAGCTTCTCACTTTGTGGTTGAACCGGGACGCCATGAGATCCACATCCAGCGTCCCCCATCTGCGGCAAAGCAGATTGAACACCTCCGGGTGGAGGGACCACTCCCCCTGGTCCAGCTTCTGGCGACTGAGAAAGTCCGCCTGCCAGTTCTCCACACCTGGAATGTAAATCGCTGAGATCGCCGGAACGTGAAGTTCCGCCCAACGCAGCATCCGAGCTGCTTCTGCAGCCGCCGCTGGGCTACTTGCGCCGCCCTGATGATTCACATACGCCACCGCTGTGGCATTGTCCGAAAGAATTCGGATCAGATGGCCTTGCAATCACCTTGCAATCATGAAAAAGACAGTCTGATTGCCCTCAGCTCCAGCACGTTGATGGGCAGACGAGCCTCCTGGGCCGACCAATGGCCCTGGGCTGATAGCTGCCCCAGGACTCCACCCCAGCCCGTCAGGCTGGCGTCTGTGGTGATTATCAGCCCCTGAAAAGGCAGGAACGATGTCCCCTGAGTTAGGGCCGAGTCCCGAAGCCACCAGATCAGACACGCCCCAGGTCTGGGGGCCCAGCCGGATCGGAAGATCCAACGACCGGTGGGACTTGTCCCACTGAGCCAGGATTGCGCGTTGGAGAAAAACGCATGTGACTGAGCAAAAGGTATCGCCTCGAACGACGAGACCATGAGCCCCAGCACCCTCATACAGAACCGTAGGGAAGACCGACGGTGCGACCGAAGGGTGCGCACAGCCGACTGTAAACACTGCAGCGTTTTCAGAGGGAGGAACACCTTCGCCTGTTCTGTGTCCAGGATGAGACCCAGATACTCCAGACGGTGGGAAGGAGGCACCGACAACTTATTCAGGTTTAGTAACCAGCCAAAGTCCACCAGGGATGCCATCGTGATTCACACATTCTCCTCCAGATCCGAGGCAGAATCCGCTCGCATCAGCAGATCGTCCAGGTATGCCACTATGGCAATGCCCCTCTGACGCAGCCACACCAACAACTGGGCTAGGAAACCTTGTGAAGACCCGGGATGCAGAGGTCAGGCCGAAGGGGAGAGCTACAAATTGAAAATGGCGATCCCCAACCGCAGGAAAAGCTGATGTCGCGGATGGATGGGTACATGGAGGAACTCATCCCTGGTGTCCAACGACGCCGAGAAAGTTCCCCAGGTGAAGGGCGGCCACCACCGACCGAACAGACTTCAGGTCCAGGATGGGCCGAAAACCCTCCCCCTTTTTTGGGTACCACAAAAAGATTCGAGTAAAAACCTTGAAACCTCTCCCCTGGGGAACTGGTACAATCACCCCTTGTCTGAGAGGGCCTGTACCACCCCGGAAAAGTACTTTCCTGCGCTCCTGCGGGAGACTTAAATTTGATGGGGAGAACCTGTCTGAAGGTAGAGATGAACTCTATCCTGTACCCGGTGGACACCACCAACCGGAAAAGTGAGCCAGCCACCTGTCTGCGAACCCCAGAAGACATCCCCCCACCCGACACTCGGGTGGGGGTCACCCATCAGGCTGAGGAAGACTTGTCCTCCGTCTTTTCTGTTTGCGCTGCCACTGCCGACGTCCGGCCCCTGCAGCGACCTTACTGGAACGGGTCCCTTTCTCTGCCGCGCCCGGGGCGCGAAAGGCTTCTTCTGACCCGAAGTAGAGGGCTCCTGTCTATGGCGAAACTCTCACCTGCAGGGCTCCGGAAGGAAAGGGCCCTTACCCCCCGCGAAACCTTGATGATTTCATCAAGACGCACCAAATAGACGCCCACCCTGAAAAGGAAGGTCAGCCAAAAACTCTCTTGGAAGCGTGGTCCCTGTACCAGGAACGCTGCCAAGGAATTTGTCGAAGTCTGACGGCCGAGATCGATATTCTGGACAACAAGGTCAGAATATCCATTCACAGAGGCATTAACAACCCTTGGAGTAAACTCGGCCTTCTGCGGCGCCTCCATCAGGCGACCGCCTAATAGGTCCTTCTCCATGCATACAGCTAGATGCTGTGCCGTCATGGCCGAAGCCAGAGCCTGTCGCACAGCAGAGCCCGCTTTCAAGAATAGAGACTTCAAAAGTGCCTCTGTCGTTTTTCAGCAGAAACCTAGAGGGAAGGGGTACCTTCCATAGGAATAGTAGTCGCCTTGGTAAGGCGTGCAATTGGTGGATCCACCACGGGTGATCCCCATTTGTTTGGAAGCTCTCCTCAAAGGCATAGCGAACCGCAAAGCGTGTTGTCAGTGAGGAGGAACGCTGCAGGCGCTGCCACTCACAATAGGAGATGGTCAAATGAAAATTCATTCTTGGGGGCCCCAAAAGATCCGCACACATACGCAGCAGGTCGAATTTCTTGATCCAGCAGCAGCTCCGTGCGAATGCCAGCGACAATTGCCTTTTTTTTTTATTTGGCAGCTGCTGGCCCCTGGTCCCCCTCAGTTAGAATACTGTCACCACCTGAGACCACATCCGGCTCAGAATACTCCCGATGATAAAGAGGGGGACTCTTCCTGGGGACCCGCATAGCGGCGTCCTCACGGGGAAAAAAAACTCACCGCCCGCAGCAGGTTAAGAAATGCCCCTTGATCTGTGCCACCTCAGCAGGTAGATCAGCCATAGTTGTCCCAGAAAAAAAACACAGGGATGGAAGGGGTGCCCCCACCCAGCCACACATCCACAGTATCAGAGGACAGCACCCCGCCACCACCAGCACCCGGAGGGAGCTATACTTGCTGTTCCGCAGCCTTGTGCAGATCGTCAGAAGAGCTGCCCGTATCACCGCCGTTCCTGAGAGAAGGGAGAAGCTGCAGCCACGTGTAAAATGTGCAGAGCATGCAGTGAAAATGGCCGCCAGGAAACACTGGAGGCCGAACACACCTCTCAGGCAACGTGCAGTACCGAAAATGACCGCTCCAAGCCCTAGAGGGAAAGCCCCATAGACTGAAAATGTCCGCGGCTACGGCAAAATAGCGGCGGTCCGCCGCAAAATGGCGGCCAAACGCCGCATGGCGATCCGGACGAGAAGTCGGAACGATCGCACGGTGCTGGATGGGGGGGGGGGGGGGGTGTGGCAGGGGGCAAGATGGAGAGCAGTTCCCACTAGTGGCTACCCCGGGACAAGTGTGAAAACACAGGGTTGAGTGCCGGTCGTAGGGGGGAAGGCAGGGCGCTCACTTACCAGTCCGACGCCACGGTAGCCACCCAAAAGCAGGCTTTCCGCCCCTGATGTGCTGTATGCTGCAGGCCCAAAGTCGCCCTGCCGAATCGCATTGGTAAAGGGGACCAACAGGGGAGTTCTATCCCGGGCCGTCCGCACGGAACGGGCAAGATGCGGCGGGTCCCCCATAGCGGGACTGGCTTTGCATCATGTTGGCGAGGTCGGGGAAAGTACAGAGCTCCAGGACTCTCTATGCCCCGACCGGCTTCTTGATAGATCATCTTGATTGCAGTAAAAAAATAAAGGCAAAAAGTAAAAAATGGTCATAATAGGACTGCAGTTCCCCTATAGCAGGGAAGCCAGGTCAACTCCTTGCGAACTAGGCATTGAAACTGAAGAGCTATACTGTGAGGGGGTTTGATGTAGGAAGAGAGGGGCCAGCTGATTCTCTTCCCTGCCTAGTTAACTCCTAGTGGGACGAACATAAAACACCAAAGTCAATGAAGAGCTGCGTCTGTCAGTGAACGTAAGGAGAAAAAAAAAATAGGCAAGCAAAGGATGAGCGACTGACAAAGGTCAAATTGTAAATGCTAGATGACTGGGTCAGAACTCCCAAAACGGCATGGCTTTTTACCAGTTGGCAGTGGTCGAGACCTACCAAAACTGGTCCAAGGAAAGGGAGTGAGGGGAAGACAGGGTCATAGGTGGCCAAGGTCCATTGATGCATGAGAGCAAAGGCTGGCCTATGTAGACCAAATCAATAGCTCAGACTGCTACATTGCCACAGACTATTAGGGTGTTCACAGCCAAAAGCACCTAAAATAGGCACACGTGCATTAGAACTGGACCAGAGTAATGGAAACCAGTGATTGGTTTGATGAACATGAGTTTGAGGTATTTGTGCTGAAAAAACAAAGCCCAATCCATGATGGTCCCCACCTCGCAACTTATAGGACTTAAATACATTCACCTTTTAAGCAAGTACAGATCCGCGCTATAGCCGAAAGACTGCTACAGCTCAGATCTGAATTGCCAGGGAGACATCCGCCCCTCTGCACGCTCCCCGTACGCACACTGTGTGGGCGTGCCCGCAGGCTCAATGTCTGCTGGAGACCCACGATCCCAATAGAGCAGCAGAATGGGGAACCGCTGATGTAAACACAGCAGTTCTCCATCCTGTGAAGGGGGACATAACAGAGCTAACTTTCCTGATTACAGGGATCAGTAGATCTGTTATATCCCTGCCAGGCCAGCCGCTCCACATACAGTTAGAACACATACAGGTAACAGTTAACACCTTCACTGCCAAAGACATTTATACAGTAATCAGTAAATTTCTGATCACTGTATGTCATTGGTCCCAAAAACGTCAGACATGTTCGCTGCACTATCGCAGTCCCGATTTAAATTGCAGACCACCATTACTAGTAAAACCAAAAAATAATAAATAGAACCGCCATAAATCAATTGCCAGTTTGTAGACGCAATAACTTTTGCACAAACCAATCGATGCAAATTGCGATTTTTTTTTACCACCAAAAATATGTCAGCCTAATATGATGAATAGTTTTTTTTTGTTACTTTGGATATTTATTAGTTCTTTTTTTTCCAAATAGTCACTGTTTATAGTGCAAAAAGCTATAGAAAGCTCTATTTGTGGTATATGTTTGGGTACAACGTCGCACAACTGTCATTCAAAATGCGACAGCGCTGAAAGCCAAAAATTGGTCTGGGCAGGAGGGGCGTTTAAGTGCCCAGTAAGCAAGTGGTACAAAAAGTGCAGGAGCCTACAATTACATTGCACCCACGATTACAGGTGCAATGCAGGACTCCTGCAAACTCAGTGTAAGCTGTCTGCTTGTACCTTATACAGGCAAGCAGTTACATTGACCGGATCTATAAACTACCTAGAGTGCTCTGGTGGTTCATTGGGAACTACAAGCCAACAGCTGCAAAGGCTGTCACTTCTTGTAGTTCTCCCCTCTGTGAATGAATGTGGCCAGGTGGGAAGATTGCCAGCTTGTTGCCACTAGAGGCGGTAGGGTCGGGGAGATACTACAGCAGTGGGAACATGTTACACCCTAAAAACAAGTGGAACATGCAACATGTAGGTATTAGGTAGCTTTAGCGCCTAGGACCAACCTAATAAAACACAAAGAAAGGCGGAAATAAAAAAAAAATAAACCAATGAACAGACTGGATGTACTATTCAATGGCACCCACCAGGGGTGCCCCTCTAAGATTAAAACTAGCTGCGGTAATACAATGGCTAGCTAGTAGCCATATTGAAAGTAATAATGAAACTATTCACCGCGCTCACTTTAGAGGTAGAATAAATAAAGTCTTATTTATATAGTCCTTTATATCTGCCTTTTTTTCTGAAAAACCGCTGTTAAACTGTCCCCACTTATGGTGGAAAAAAAAAAAGTGCTTGTGCTTAGATGAACACAAGTGCTTCAACCGTGCTCAATGTGCCCCACCTGGATGTGCACTTACCCCTCCTCCAGTGACCACCTATCTCGATCGTGGTCTAGTAAGGCTTTTGGGGAGTGTAGTTGTCCCCTATGGAATTTTTTTGGCGTTCTGCACCTCCAGCAGTTACTCCAACATAAAGATCACCATGTAGATGTAGAGAAGAAAACTCATAGTGCAAATACTGTTTTAAAATTAATTTGATTAAAAAACAAAAATAAAATCATAACTCACATTTGCAGGTGCCCATAAGTCCTGGCACTGAACGTAAAGGCAGCCGATTTTCTTAATGGGGAAATCAGCCCAAAACTGGTGTCTGTAATCTGATGACGCAATCAAACTGACACGTTTCAGCCTATGGGTAATGGCCATCATCAGGAAGTTCCATTACCCATAGGCTGAAACGCTGAAAAGTTTAATTGCATCATCACAACGCACTTCCACTTGTGCTGAATTATGGGGAAACAAACGGGAGCCGGCGCAACTGACCAGATTACAGATGCCAGTTTTGGGCTGATTTCCACATTAACTCACTCGGCTGCCTTTACGTTCGGTGCCAGGACTTATGGGCACCTGCAAAAGTGTGTTTTGATTATATTTGTTTTTTAGGCAAATTTTAAAACATTTGCACTGAGTTTTCTTCTCTCCATCTACATGGTGATTCTTTATGTTGGAGTAACTGCTAGAGGTGCAGAACACCGAAAAAATCCCACAGGGGACAACTACACCCCAACAGCCTTACTAGACCACACTAGAGATAGGTGGTCACTGGAGGAGGGGCAAGTGCACATTCATGTGGGGCACATTGAGCACAGCTGAAGGACTTATGTTCATCTAAGCACAAGCACTTTTTTTCACAAGTGGGGAGTTTATATCTGCCTAATTTTTTGAAAAACAGCTGTTCACCAAGGAACATGCAACATTCTCCCAAAGATGAACTTACCCAGATATGCTATGGACAGCAATTTTGTACCCAATACCACAGCATACCTTCAGAGGACTAGGGGAGAACAGGCCTGGGTGGGTTAGTGTTATAGCTACACACCAATATTTATCTTGGGGTGTTTACAGTACAGCAAGTATAAACGTATATTGTGTTCCTGGCTACAAGTTTATGCTTGCTGTGCTGTAACCTTTGTATTGCATATTTATTGATTTAGCGTGTCATCCAGCTGATTACTTGCATTCACCTATTCTTACCTGTTGCTGCCCACCCTTTAAAAAAAGGGTTGTAAAAGAACCTTTTTTTTAAATACATGCTCTACTTGCATGCTCTGTGCTAAACTCTTCTGGGGTGCCCAACCAGCACCTCCCCTTCTTTAGATGCCCCCATGCAGGCTCGCTCCCATGTCCCACTGCTGCATCCATTGACAGTGGGGGACTAGCCCTCTAGATTTGATTGCCAGCATCAGGAGAAAATGGCTCCCGCAGCTATCAATCTGTCCAATGAGATAAGAGCTGGAGCCACTGGGCTTTGTGCACATAGCTGGGACAGGCCCAGGTAAAAAAAAAAAAAAAAAAAAAAAAGGTGAGGGGCAGCTGCAGCAAAGGTTTTTCACCTTAATGCATAAACCTAAAGGTGAATAACCTTGACAATCACTATATCCGCTGCAATATCGCAGTACCGCTAAAAATCGCAGACATTACTAGTAATTACCCCAGAAATGAATCATCCATAAATGCGGCCACTTTTGCGCAAACCAATCGACTGATTTTTTTTTACCAAAAATATGAATATAAACCGGCCAAAACCAATGAAAAATGTTTTATTTTTTGGATTTGTATTTTACCAAAAAGAAATTTTGGTTTTGCAAAATTGTCGCTCTTATTTATAGCGGTGATCAGAAATAATGCAGCTGTGATCAAATACCACCAAAAGAAAGCTATTTGTGGGGGAAGAAAAAAAAAAAAGGCAAATTGTGTTTGGGTACGGCGCACGACCGCGCAATTGTCAGTGCAACAGTGCTGAATCGCAATAAGTGCTTTGGTCCTAACCAGGGAAATCCTTCCGGGGCTGAAGTGATTAAGCAGCACACAAATTAGCACCTGCCTCCTTAACCACTTCAGCCCTGGAAGGATTTCCCACGTTAGGACCAGAACACTTTGCGATTCAGCACTGCGTCGCTTTAACTGACAATTGTGCAGTCGTGCAACGTTGTTGCAAAATGAAAATTGCGTCTTTTACCCCCCCCCCCAAAAGTTTTTTTTGTATTTGATCCCCTCTGCATCATTTCTGAACACGGCTAAACAAAAAAGTGATTTTAAAAAAATATATATAATTTCTTACTTTTTGCTAATACATATCCAAAAAAAAAAAAAAAACAATTTATTCATCGGTTTTGGCCAATTTATATTCTTCGTAAGAAAAAAAAAACGCAATCGGCATTTGGTTTGCGCAAAAGTTGCCACATTTACAAACCATAAGAGTTCATTTCTGGCGGTTTTACTTTACTAGTAATTGCGGCAATCTGCGATTTTTATTGGGGCGGACATTTGACACTTGTGACCAATGACATTTATACAGCGATCAGAAATTTAAATATTCACTGATTACTGTGTAAATGTCATTGGCAGTGAAGGTGTTAACCTGCAGGGGGAGATCTAGGGGTTAACGGTTACATGGGTGTGTTCTGTGAGGGGGCTGAGCTACCAGAGGCATAAGAGATCTAACAGATTACAGTGACAGGGCTCTGTAGAGCTTACATGCCTACTGAGCAGGGAACCGCCACGTTTCCTTTAGTGCGGCAGCCACAAGTGCACACCGAAGGCGGCACTCATGCCCAACTACAGTGCATGCGCAAGCCGCTGTTTATAAACAGCGATTCGCGGGATAGCACCACATTGCAGCAGTAAATGCACGTGCGCCAGTTAACATGCTCATTACACTGTAGAGAACTTGACTGGCTCATTGGCTCACTTATCCCCTTACTCATTTAGGCTCTGCAATACATACTGTACAGTACATAACAGGTTGATACAGTCAAATTCAGGCACAAAAGGGATTGTTAAGTTTTGTTTTACTTAAAAACATGTTTTACCTTTTTCTTGAGGATTTATCACTGCAGGAATTGTTATTTTCTATATAAACTGCACCATGTTGCATACTGTTCAACCGTAAACTGTGAAATTGTAGACGGGGTTTTTGTATGCAAGTCTTCTACTTTAAAAAATATATGTATATTTCACTATATGGAAACCTCAATAAAACTTTATTTTCAAGTAAAAACATGTTACTTACCTGCTCTGTGCAGTGGATTTGCACACAGAAGCCCAGACCCTCCCACTTAGCAGGTCCCTCCCCGTTGTGACCCCACAGCAAGCAGCTTGCTATGGGGGCAGTAAAGTTACCGTTCCCTGTGCCCATTCAGACATGTTCCCTGTGCCCCATCCCCTCTCTCTGATTGGCTGCAACAGGAGCCAATGGCACTATGGTGCTGTCTCAGCCAAAGAGAAGTCCTGGGCAGACTACACTCATGCATCATTGAAGAGAGGTGGAGCTTCAAGTATTAGGGGGTGCTGCTGCACACAGGCTTTTTATCTTAAGGCATCAAGATAAAAAAAAGCTTCCGCCTTTACAGTCCCTTTAAAGCGACATGTTAAAAACTGCATGCATCTCATTTTTGCCCAAGTTCAGCTTCCAACTTTACAGAGCTGCAATTATATCTAACTGGAGGCTAGCTTTAACTGTACTTCACCCTCCATATTTTGCCTATGCAAAATAAATGACTTCAGAGCCAAAATATTATACAATATATACCCACCTCATTTACATTTTGTAATAGAAGACTCAAGATTCTTAATGAGCAAACTCCGAAATTTATTTAAAATGTCATTATAGGCATTGCAAATCAGGCAGGACACTAAAGCATGATACTTTACTTCCCAGCCCCGAGAATACATTTCACTATAAAAACCATTAACATTTATCAGTAACAGGATAGATTCTTCACATTTAGGAGGATGGAGATTGCCTCGGACAGGCACCTGTGTACTTTGGCTTTACCATCTTCTTCAAACCAAGGACCCGGGGCACGGTAAAGGCTTGAATAGCTGCCTATTTTCCCACAGAATAGAGGAAACCGTAAAGTAAAATTATGCCAATTTTATGGAGGGAGTAAAAACACAGGGGCTCAATGTAGCTGTTAAATGAGTGAAGATCACACTGTCACGTCACACCCTGCCCATTAAAACCCACAAAGCATTTGCCAAACACAGCTTAAAATAAAAAGTAAAACAAAGTTCTGCATTGTTATAAAACTTGATAAAAAATAGTATTTCAAACTGTACAGTCACCAGAAGTACACAATTATCAAAATTCACACAGTTCACTTGGCATCACCAGATGCCTCTGCTTTCTGTGCCTGCAAAAGAAAAAAAAATAAAATTAGTGTCAATACTTCCAAAACCTGGAAAGGGAGCACAATTATGCAATACCAACCTGGTCGGACTTTGCTTCTCCGTTCTCTGCAGCATTGGTGGCATCTTTTCCAGAGTCTCCCTTTCCTTTCTTGCCTTTGGGAGCTTTGTCAGCTTTCTGCAGAGAAAAAAAAAAGTTAAGCCTTAAATCCAATAATCTTGCCATGTAAAATAACCAAATGGCTAGCAAGGAACCAGAACATTTGACCAAAAGCCATTATTCAACTCCAACTGTCACTGGGGCCACAAACGGGTTGTACTATTAAAAGTCAACGACAGAAGTGTAGACAATGGAGTAGCTAAACTTGACAAATTTCAATTTATACAGTAAACCTGGTCATACACTGCACGAATTTTGTATGGTTCCATGTGATGTTCACTCAGTGTGGGACTGTCCTAAACAAAAACCCCAATGTTGGGTGAAAAATTGTTGGCCAGCTAGAGCAGGACCAGCTGTCAGACTAAATTATAATTACAGCATATGTCCAGGTTTAGGCTATTATGATACAACTCCAGGACCCCTGCAAAATGCAGTTACTGGATTAGGATGGAAAGTAAATATCTACACTTAAGTTACCGGGTTTGCCTGTCCTGGGATACGTGGTTTCAGTTATTGCACATCTGCATTTGAGGTCTAGGCCTTTATGATGGGCCCCAACTGCCTAGGTTTTCCCCTTTTAGATGGCAGGGAAACATCATGTGGGAGGGACATTATGGCAGCAAAAACCTAACATTTGCACAAGTGGTAAGAGGTCAGGGCCTTATTCTAAAAGGGTGTTTGGTTTAATGGAGGTCACAAGCCATCCTCTGGCAACAGGCGGGACCTGAATGCTGTATTAATACCACAAAGTGTGGAATGACATGAGGGGTTGTATGAGCAAGTGCAGTGAACAAGATTTCTTCCCAATTATAGATGCCAGAACTACTTGTCTGATCACAAATGGGCTCCATTTTAATTCATGTTAAATGTTTTATTACAAATCGACTAGTTATAACATGTGTACTGGCTTTCCAAGATTGCAAATGTAATACTAGGTAAGAAATTGCACCTGCATCCTTTTCCTAAAACAAGGTTCTAAGCATGGGAGTCCATTGGAGGTTAAGAAAAAACAAAAACACTAAATTCATAACTGTGCGCACAAACAAGTCTGTGGCAGCATTCCATACTTGCCTTTGGAGCAGCTGCCTTCTTGGGTTTTGGCTCTTGTTTAGGTGGGGCTGGTTTCTGTAAAGATACAAAAGGGGAGGGAGAAAAGTGAACCACGTGCTCAAGTTTCTGCATGCATTCAGTATAGGGGGTTCCAAGCTGTTCTAGCATGCACTCTGCCACTTGTGTAACACTAGTTTAAATATAGTCAAAAGGTTTTAGATACTCACAGCAGATAGCCGGGCAGATCTCCTTTGTGGCTACAACAAAGAGAAAAAAAAATTAAAACCAAGCAAGATTATATATTATTTTTTTTTTTTTACAAAAGTCAGACTAAGGCTCATTAACTTACCTCATCCTTTGCTTTGGACTTCTCAACCTTAGAGTCTCCGTCAGCCTGTAAAACAAGACCAAGACAACCATTTAGTATACATCACAAAGTATTCAAGCTCTCAGTATCACTTACAGAACATTTTTTTTCCACCAAGTGATTATCCTATATAGAAGACCATTCAGTACACTGCATATTCACCACTTTGTAGGTGGC
>BLSH010080519.1:1148515-1158872 GCA_018402905.1 Glandirana rugosa
CCCCCCCCCCCCCCCCCGTGATTATCCTATATAGAAGACGACTCAGTACAATGCATATTCACCACTTAGTAGGTGGCAGGCTGCATCACTACCTTTGTACCCACCCCATTTTCAGCTAATGCACTAAGGCTTTTACATAGTTAAAAGCAATTTATTGCAACACATCACAAGGTCATTTTGTTTCATAAAGGATTAAAACCACAGTAGTAAATAGGGCACATGTGTTGTAAGCAATAGGATAGGAATTCTACCAGGCACAGTAATGCACAGCAAGGAGAAAATGCCTTTACACATGAATAAAAAAAAAATCAGGCAATTCCTTTAAACTGAAAGCATAATGTTGCTGATGACCCTTGTTTTGTGTTATGGGATCAGAAATCTATGGAGATAGCAGTTTGAGGACCGGATTACAACAGTACGCTGGATAAGTCTGAGCCCTGCTGAACACTTTATCCAAAGAGGTCATGTAACAATACTAGAAAATGGCCACTCAGTTGAGCACAGCAGTGACGGACCCTGAGAAAGCAGCACTCAGTGTCCTCAGAGCAGGGCACACCAGACAATCTGGATATTCTGGTTAAGAAATCCTCTTGCAGACGTTACTAGCCTGGCAATCCCCAAGGAAAAAAATACAAATTTGACTACAGTGCTGGGGGAGGGGCATCACGTGATCATACATCATCGCAGCCTGGCATTGTTTACAGAAATAAAAAACCTTGAATTTAATAAGAATCTAAAGACGAACAAGCCGTGGTTTCAATGTTACCCGCTAAGGCTACAATTTGAAATAGACCTCCAACTGTGCAGAAAAACGCAATGCAACCATGGCTCGCACCCTCAGTATAATTACATAGAATTAAAGCCGCCTTTCTAAACAACACGATCCACCATTGCTGATAATGAAGGCACAGCATCCCTTAGGCAACACCCGATCACCCCACCCTGACAAGAAAAGCCGTAAGGGGCAATAGGCCCCGCCCCCTTTCGTGTTCGCGCTCCTTGTTTTGGCGGAAGCCCCGCCCCTCACTCTTTCCCGCGTTGCACAGTTTAAACGGACAGTTAATTAACACACGGCTCCTCACACACAATAACGGATAACGTAATAAACATTAACGCAATATTTCCTTCATAAATAACGGTAAAAGTCTCGGCCTCACACAAGCCAACCCTTCCCTCCCCCCCTTCGTCTCCGCCATTATGGTGGCGGCTACAAATTCCCTCTGCGTGCCTTTCCTACATTCCCCTTGCATAGCCTTACCTTTCGTTTGGGCATTATGAGTTAGGACGGCAGCGACTAGAAGAAAGAACTTCAAAGAATTCTGGTCGTTAGTTCTAGCGAATGAAATAAGCGCCGGCTGTGCTCGCCTCTTTTATACCCGGTCCGGAATACGACCGGTCAAATCCGGATTGCGCCCTGTGCCGGCGCGGATTGGCTGAGTCGCGACACGTGGGCTGGTCAGTCTGGGCGGGAGCTGGGAGGAGCCATGGTGCGCGCCAACAGGAAGAAGCGCCTGCGTGGGCGAGTGAAGGGGGGTGAGGTAGAGAAAGGGCGCGCAGTGCAGCCTGACAGGGGAAGAAGGTGTGTGTTTATGTGCCCTCTCGGGGATTTTTCTTGTCGTGAACGGTGCCCATGGTGGCAAAAACCACCATTACCGAGCCGAATAAAGCGTTTAACGTACCTGTTGAATAAAAAATATGCGGATACGTACGTTAAACGGCCGCCGCAATGATATCTCCTTACCCAAATAAATATGTCTATGTGCTCAGCCGACTAAACGGGTTAAAAAAAAATAGTGCGCGCGGTGCTTTGCTGGTGTTGTCTTTATGGCCGGTATTATCCCGTCAGCCCCGGCTCCTGCCCGCTGGAGCTGCACGTGTAGAAACGGTGTCCATAGACTGCAGTAGGTGCGGATGGGGCGCCCGCAGCGTGTGTGGTATGGGCCCTTCAGCACACAGGGAGCTCCCTGAGCCTGACATGGCTGCTGGAGGCTCTGCATAGAAAGCACCACAACCTATACAGCCTCCATTTTTTTTTTTGCACAGTGAGTGCTGCTAGTTGTGCTTCCTGTTACAGACAATGCATCAAGCTTATACACCGTGTTTAGGTAGCAAAAAGAAGAAACTGAAGCTAAAGTAGCTTTACATTTATTTAAATGTGATTTATAACAGTGCTCAGTGCTTTTAGGAACTTTACATTGAACCCTTGGTGTAGGTTTTCATACTGTTTTTGTTACCATGCAGTATGCAGCTTTCTGCAGACGGTTGTTATGCTCTGTGCACCCCCCCATCATGGTTTTTCTTGGGGGGGGGTTAGCGTGCAGCAGAAGTGTGAGATGGGTGGAGAGAGTAGTGGGGTAGCATAAAGAACTATTGTTCTCGGTATAACATACAGAGCTTCCAGCTGGTGGTATACATCAGACAAGGGCACATGTGCAAGGAGAAATATGGCCTAGGTTTAGCTCTAAATGGATCTGATCAGGCCATAGGAGGAAGAAAAAGGGGGGGGGGGGGGGAGAGATGTGGTTTCACCTGACACAGGTTTATCGGGGAAAGCAAACAATAGTAGCCAAACCGTTTTCTAATCCGGGTAATTGCTTTAGTAGTACTGAGTGAATTATCCAAAAATTTGATTAGCTCAGATCATAAAATTGGCAAATGTAAACTTTGCAGCAAATTGCATTGATGTTGGGGATTTTGGCGGTCAATGGTGGTCCTTTGTTGGGATGCTAGGCATGCTTTTGTCAAATGGCACGGGAGGATGGGCACCCTTTGGCAATAACATTATGCAGTTTTCTTTTCTTCAATCATGGGGGAACTGCAGAACCAGCCAAATTTTAATCTATCTATGGCTCAAAAAAAAACATGAAGGTGACTTTCATATAGCCTTGACATTGACATTGAAAATACATAAAACCTTTAGACCCCATACAACTTTTGTTGTCAGATTTACCAAAACAATCGTGCAAAGGCCTACCTGATTGCATACACATTGAAACTCTAAAGCCTCGTACACACGCTGCGATGGTCGTACAACAGCTAGTTGTACAATCATCCGACCATTAGTACGTGCGGCGGTCGTACAACAGAGGTTGGATGAGCAGACCAGAAAACTTTTGTTGTACAACAAGCGGTCGTACGACTGTTGTACCGTGTACAGAGAAAAAGTTGGGCCAACAAGTTGTACTGTGCAAAACACGCATGCTCAGAAGTCAGGAACACCTGGAAGTGTCAGTTCGTGTAAACCTACGTTCCTAATTCACAAATCACATTCACCTGAACTTCCTCTTTATATGATCGTAACACGTAATCACGTTAGGCTTGGTGGTACGATTGTTTAGTGCATGTCAGTATGCGAGACACAACAGCCAACATACGATTTTAGACATTTGGTCGTACGACCGTCGCATCGTGTGTACGAGGCTTAAGAGGGGATACACACTATCCAATTTTCTGTAGATTTTTTCCCCTCAGATTTACCAAAACCATATAATGAGGTCAATTTTTATGTAATCAGGCAGGCCCTTGCACTTCATGGTTTTGGTAAATCTGAAGGAAATCAGACAACAAAAGTTGGATAGTGTGTATGGGGTCTAATGCCTCCTACACACGGTTCGACAGTCGTATACAACAGGTCTTAAGAGAAATCGATCGTTAGTACGCGCAATTAGAACAGCCGGTGTACGACGGTCGTACAACATAAGTTGTATGAGCAAAGTAGAAAACTTTGGTAGTACCAACAAACGGTCGTACGACCGTTGTATCATGTGTACAGAGAAGTTGGTCCAACAAGTTGTATTGTGCAAAACACGCATGCTCAGAAGTTAGGAACGGCCGGATGCTAATTACATGCACCTGAACGTTCTCTTTATACGTTCATAATATGACACTACGTTCAGCCTGGTCGTACGATCATGTAGTGCATGTCAGTATGCTAGATACAACAGCCAACATACGATTTGGTCCGTTCGGTCGTACGATCATCGAGCCGTGTGTACGAGGCTTAAGGCTCCGTTCACACAGTGGCGATCCGACTTTGGCACGACTTTGCTAGGCAATTTCAGTGCGGCTTACAACACGACTTATGCCAGGCGACTTTGCCTGTGGCCAATCAGAGAAGGGAGGGAAGGGGTTACCCCAAATAAAATTCTATTCTTTTCACTGTAAAGTCGCTTGCATTAAGATGGGGATCCGACTTGGAGGCGACTTCGTGTGAATACTATGGGCACAAGTTGGATTGAAGTTGTGCAAGAACCTTTTTTGGAGGTCGGAGCGACTCAGTAGCGTAGGTTAAGATGGCTCCCATTCCTTTCAATGGGATTTCACTTGTTAAGCGACTTGAGGAGACTAAGTTGCTCCTGTGTGAACGGGCCTTAAAGCCTCGTACACACGGGCCGATTTTTGGATGACAGAACGTCCGTTTTTTGTTGGATGCTTGTCTCATGTCTAAAGCGAAGAGCGTACTAACAATGCAAAATTTTTCGTATGACCTAACAATGTCAGAAGTGACATAATGTTTTGAATATTTTAGCATTTTTTTTTTGTTTCTGAGCATGAATAGTCTCGGTCGTACAATTTTTTTTCATATGAAAACTGTACTAACTAAATGAAAATCAAACAAAAATCTGTTAGTCTGCACATCCAGCTTTTGTCTGATGAAAAATCAAAATCGGCTGTCAAAAGGAGCATACTAACGGTAAGAATTTTGGACGACAGGCTGTTGAACGAAAATTCCCATCTGAAATTCGCATTGTGTGTATGGGGCCTTTAAGCCCCGTACACACGATGCAAAATTTGTATGGCATTTTTCGTACGACAAACGATTTTCAGATTGTTAGTATGGTGCTTTCGACAGCCGATTCTGATTTTTCGGATGACAAAAGCTGGATGTGCAGACTGAATTCACTCGTACAAGAATTTTCGCTTTGTTCGTAACCTCTTAACTTTCAACATGAGACTAGCATCCAACACAACACAGACGTTCGGTCGTCCGAAAATCTGATTGTTTGTACGAGGCTTTAAGGTTTGACCTCATATGGATTTGGTAATTCTGAAGGAAAAAAATCTACAGAAAATTGTATAGTGGGTTCACACATGTGCAAACACAGACATCGCATGTGATTCGCACCCACATTGCTGTGCCGATCACATGCAATGTCTGTGCAATGCAAGCTCAACCATACAGCTTGTATGGCTGAACTCGCATTGGATTCACACAAAAAAGGTGCAGGGACTTTTTCTTTCCTGCACTGGAATCTATCCAAAACCCATACGATCCGATTCCTGTCCGAATCCACAGTTTGCACTGCGATCTGTGAACCGATCTGGGGGTGTCATTAACTTTGTATTGACACCCGTAGCGGTTCGCAGAGGGCAGTGTGAACTGCCTGCAGGGGAGATGCGATGCGGGAACCCGCACTAGAATCGCGCTGGTTCCCAAATCGCATGATTATGAACCCAGGCTTAAAGCTGGCCATAGACGGTTTGAATCTCGGCTGGTTCAGCAGGGACCGGCCAAGATTTAAACCATGTATGGGCAGGCTAAATGTACCCAAGTCGATCAATCAACTTGGGTACTGGCTGGACTGTCAGATTGTACATGCAATTATTGCTAGCGGCTATTATAGCCACTAGCAGTAATCACTGTGTTCTCCCAACGGGCTCCCCCCACTGGGAGAACACAGCGGCTCTGCAGGAGGGATTCACCCATCAACACATTGAGCAATTTTCTTCCTGCAACCAACCATGGAAAGAAAATCGCTCCATCTATGGCTGGCTTAAGGCAGGCCATAGATTATGCAATTTTCTTTCCTATAACCATAGGTTGCAGGAAAGAAATTGCTTTATTCCCCCATCAGCAAAGTCAGTAGTAGCCTAGGTTAACATTGATGCGATTTGTCAGCAATGGCACCGTCAGAATTGGTGTGACGCCGACTTTGCGGCGCCGCACCGATTCCCAAGAGTTAGTTTCTGTACTACTTTTGGCGATTTCAGGGGTGACTTCAATAAACATCTGTGCAGGAAACCACACATATGTCACTAAAATCATCGGCCTGACATGCGGGAATGAAATCGTGCGAGTTCAGCTGAACTGGGACAATTGCAATCTCGCAGCAGTGTGAACCTGGGCTTAATCTGGGAATCCCTCCCACGACGCGATTTTGTTCTCCCGGTGGGGAGCCATCCCTGCCGGGAAAACACGATTATTGCTAGCAGCTATAGCCTCTGACAATAATCACAGGCTAGAAATCAATCGATGGATCAACTTCGGTACAATTCGCCTGCCCTTAGATGGATTGAATCTCGGCCGGTCCCTGCAGAACCCTCTGAGGTTTGAACCATCTATGGCCAGCTTAACTTTACAGGTTTGGGGTACTGTCCTAAAGCTGTATTTGATGTTAGACCTCTTTCAAATGGGGCATATTAATACGTACCCCATTTACCCACACAGGGATGCACAGGTGTTCCTTGAATCCATGTGGGGGCAGGCTCATTTATGTCAATTGGGACGCAGTGGCCATACGGACACGACCGTTGCTCCCAGTATGACAATATCTGTATGGGTGTATGTCCCCGAACTCACATGGTCTGCATTCGGGGACATGCACCCACAGCCACACAGATGTCATATTGGAAGCAGCAGCCACTGCATCTCAATTGACATCAATGGGACTACCTGTACATCCCCAGGCAAGTAAACACAGCCTTTGCGCAGGGTAGTATTATTACTATACAGGATTTATATAGCGCCAACAGTTTGCGCACCGCTTTACAACATGGGGGCAGACAGTACAATTACAATACAGGAGGGATCAGAGGGCCCTGCTCGTTAGAGCTGGTATGCATTAATACTTCCCCGTGTGGACAAGGCTTTACAAAGCAAATTTTTCTCAGCTAGCATCATTTGGTAATGCATATTTGGCTTTGGGAAAAACATTTTGTTTTACTTTAGCTTTGCTGACTGACGGCAGCAGTACTCCAATCTATTATTTAATTAATCTCAGTAAGCCCCCATTCACACCTGAGCATTTTGTAGTGTGATTCCCTACGCCTGACAATGCTCAGCATGCAGAATCTCATTGTTTGTAATGCGCCTGTTCGCATTTCAATGCTCAGTCACTTGTTTGCACGACACCCTAGCATAATCAAGTCTTTTTGGCCCCATAGTCTTCAATGGGAGTGCCTGTAAATGCGCATTTTGACACCTGAAAAACACCTTTAGAGCTGCCCTCCCCCCTTGGTCAGCCCAGGAAACAAATGCCCAAAGCCTAATACAAGTGCAAAAACAGTTGCACAAAGGTTTTACATTTCTCAAAAAAACACTTCAGACTCCCCAGGAATATACTGTGCTCAGCTGTGAATGCAGGAAAAATATATATATATACATACAGTACTGTGCAAAAGTTTTAGGCAGGTGTGAACAAATGCTATAAATTAAGAATGCTTTTAGAAATAGAAGTGTTAATAGTTTATTTTATCAATTAAGAAAATGGAAAGTAAATGAACAGAAGAGAAATGAAAATTAATATTTGGCATGACCACTTTTTCCTTCAAAACAGCATCAATTCTTATAGGTACACTTGCAAACAGTTTTTGAAGGAACTGGGCAGGCAGGTTGCTCCAAACATCTTGGAGAACTAACCACAGATCTGTGGATGGAAGTGGGCTCAAATCCTTCTGTCTCTTTATGTAATCCAAGACAGACTCGATGTTGAGATTTAGGGCTCTGTGAGGGCCAAACCATCACTTCCAGGACTTCTTGTTCTTCTTTACGCTGAAGATAGTTTTAGGCTTCATGCACACTACAGCTCCTAGACTAGAGTTTAAGAGCTTTTGGTGTTTTTTTGTCAAAGCTCCTAAACTCAACTCCGTAAAAGCCTGTGTGTCAATGTAAACATAGGCTTTTAGCATCGTATAGGAGCTGCTGTGGTTAGGGAAGGTGCAACCTCTCTCTCTTGAAAGTGGAAGTATCTCATTCAGGATAGGAATGTTTTGACCGCCGGCCACAAAACAGTGGCGCGATTTTGACACGTTTTGCATTTTCCTGCGGCTGGCAGTCATAATAGGCTATGTGTACATGAAGCCTAAATTACATTGACTTTATGTTTGGGGTCATTGTCCTGCTGCAGAATACATTTTGGGCCGATCACACGCCTCCCTGATGGTATGGCATGATGGATAAGTATCTGCCTGTATTTCTCAGAATTGAGGACACCACTAATCCTGATCAAATCTCCAACTCCATTTGCAGAAATGTAGCCCCAAATGTGCAAGGAACCTCCACCATGCTTCACTGTTGCCTGCAGACACTTAATATTGTACCGCCCTTCAGTGAACAAACTGCCTTCTGCTACAGCCAAGTATTTCAGATTTTGACCCATCAGTCCAGAGCACCTGCTGCTATTTTTTTTGCATTCCATTTCCTATGTTTTCATGTATAGTTGAGTTGCTTAGCCTTATTTGCACGTCGGAGGTATGGCTTTTTGGACACAATTCTTCCATGAAGACCACTTCTGGCCAAACTTCTCCGGACAGTAGATGGGTGCACCTGGGTCCCACTGGTTTTCACCAGTTCTGTGCTGAAGGCACTGTTGAACATTTTCTGACGTTGAAGGGAAGGAGGCATGATGTGCCTTTTCATCTGCTAAATTAAATTTCCTTGGCTGACCACTGCGTCTACGGTGGTCAACATTGACTGATTAATGGTGTCCTTAATTCTGAGAAATAAAAGCAGATACTACTTAACCATCATGCCATAACATCAGGGAGGTGTGTGATTGGCGCCAAATTTATTCAGCAGGACAACGACCCCAAACATACATCCAATGTCATTAAGAAATATTTTCAGCATAAAGGAGTCCTGGAAGTGACAGTTTGGCCCCCACAGAGCTTATCATCAAGTCTGTCTGAGATTACATGAAGAGACAGAAGAATTTGAGGCAGCCTACATCCACAGAAGATGTGTGATTAGTTCTCCAAGATGTTTGAAACAACCTACCTGCCAAGTCCCTTCAAAAACTGTGTGTAAGTGTACCTTGAAGAACTGATACTGGTTTGAAGTCAAAGAGTAGTCACACCAACTATTAACCGCTTGCCGACCAGCACACGTACATTTACTGCTGCAGAGTGGCAGCATAGCGCAAATCACCATACATAAACGGCAATTTGGGCAGGTGTAGCTGGCAGGCGTGCGCTCTTGTACCCGCCACAGGCTGCATGAGTTTGGCCGCAGGTCAGGCAGACTCGATGTCTGCCGGCGACCCGCGATCGCCTACTACAGAGGAAGAACGGGGAACCGCCGATGTAAACACGGCAGTTCCCCGTTCTGTCAGGTGGCATGACAGTGATCTACTGATCTCTGTCATCGGGATTAGTTAGATCTCTCATACCCTTGCCAGCCCAGCCCCCACACAGAACACAGTGAGGGAACAAATGTAACCCTTTGATCACCCCTTAGTGTTAACTGCTTCCCTGGCAGTGACATTTATACAGTAATCAGTGGCTATTTAAAGCTTTGATCGCTGTATAAGTGTCAAAAGTGTCCGATCTGTCTGCCGCAATATCGCAGTCCCGATAAAAATCACAGATCACCGCCATTACCAGTAACAAAAAAAATAATAATAATAAAAACGCCATAAATCAATTCTTATAGTTTATATACGAGATAACTTCTGCGCAAACCAATCAATAAACGCATATTGTGATTTTATTTACCAAAAATATGTAGAATACATTTTGGCCTAAACTGATGAATAAATTCGTTTTTTTAATATATATATTTTAATTTTTTTTGGATATGTATCATAGCAAAAAATATTGTGTTTTTTCAAAACTGCCGCTCCTTTTTTTTTTTTTTTTGTTTATAACTCAAAAAATAAAAACCGCAGAGGTGATCAAATACCACCAAAAGAAAGCTCTATTTGTGGGAAAAAAAGGACGTGAATTTTGTTTGGGTACAACGTCGCACAACCACGCTATTATCAGTTAAAGCGACGCCGGGCCGAATCGCAAAACGTGCTCTGGTCAGGAAGGGGGTAAATCCTTCCGGGGCTGAAGTGGTTTATTTGATTTAGATTTTTTTTTCTGTTCGCTCACTTTGCATTTTGTAAGTTGATAAAAATAAACAATTAAAATACATATTTAAAAGCATTCATACTTTACAGCATTTCTTCACACCTGCCTAAAACGTTTGCACAGTTCTCTCTCTCTCTCCCTCTTTCCCTCTCCCCCCTTCTCCCCTTGAAAAAGTATTCATAACCCTTGAAATTTTCCACATTTTGTCATGTTACAACCAAAAACATAATTTTATTTTATTGGGATTTTATGTGATAGACCAACACAAAATGACACATAGTTGTGA
>BLSH010080519.1:1165169-1178896 GCA_018402905.1 Glandirana rugosa
GGCTTTGGTGACTCTCCAGGCCCCTCCGGAACCTGTGCAGATGGCGGACCAGCTGATTCAGGGCCTTAAGTACCTCTGTGATGCGGCCCTCGACATGGCTCCCATGCTGTCTAAACTGTCCATGTTCGCAGTCATCATTAGACGTCTGCTGTGGCTTAGATGTTGGTTTGGGGATCAGGCATCAAAGAAGGGCCTGACGGACCTGCCGTTTGAGGGTGGTCGTCTTTTTGGGGCTTCCCTGGATGAGATCATCAAGGATTACACTGGGGGGGAAGAGTACGTTCCTCCCGGAGCCTAGAAGGGGTAAGGAGAACGGCATAGGATGGGCCTTCCCTACTCAAAAGAGGTTTTTCATGCGCCACAAGCCTCGAACAAGGTCTCTCAGCCCGCTAAGGCCTCAGCGGGGGGCCAGAAGCGTGCCTGGCAGCGTAAGGCAGAGAAGGCGGAGAAGTCCTCTGCATGATGGGTCGCCCCCGCCCGTTGTTCGGTGGGGGGACGGCTCTTACGGTGCGCAGACCGGTAGATCTCTCGCATATCTGGGTGCGAGGTGGTTTCGTCCGGGTACAAGAGAATTCCGTGCCCAGCTCCCGGACAGGTTCTTCGCCTCCAATCTGAGGCTTCCCCCGGGGCGACGACAGGCCCTGTTTGGGGCCATGCAAGTCCTGCTCCATCAGGGGGTGATTGTTCCAGTCCCCTCTGCGGAATGTTTCCGCGTTTTTTTATTCAAATCTTTTTGTGGTCCCAAAAAAAGATGGTGTCAGGCCTGTCTTGGACCTGAAGGCTCTCAACCTCTTTGTGAGGGCGCGGAAATTCAGAATGGAATCTGTCCGCTCTGTGGTGGCGGTGCTTCGTCAGGGAGACTTCTTGGACATCAAGGACGCGTATCTGCACGTGCCCATATGTGCGCGCCACCAGCACTTTTTGCGCTATGCGGTAGGGGATCTTCGCTACCAGTTTGTGGCCCTTTCATTCGGTCTGGCCTCAGCCCCGTGGGTCTTCACCAAGCTCTTAGCCCCAGTGCTGGCTCTGCTGTTGCAGAGGGGCATAGCAGTGGTGGCCTATCTCGACAACCTCCTCCTGCGGGCGGAGTCGGCCTCAACCTTGAGGGACAGTGTGGCCATCACCCTCGGTTCCTTGCGGGACTTTGGCTGGGTGATCAACCTTCCAAAGTCGGTACTGACTCCGCGCCGGTTGGAATATCTGGGCTTGGACCTGGACACGGAGCGGGCAAAGGTGTTTCTCCCTGCCACCAAGGTGTTGACGCTCCAAGTTGCGGTGCGGGCCCTGCTGTCCCAGCGGTGGTCCTCTCTCAGATTTTGCATGAGGGTGTTGGTGGTGCCATATGCCCAGAGTCACACCCGGTCCCTGCAGCGGGCAATTCTGCTGAGGTGGGACAAGTCTCCGTTATCCCTGGATCGGGTGATCAGGTTGGATCACCGGACCCTGATGTTCCCTCGCCTGGTGGCTGCGGGCCCCGGCCTTGGGGATTGCTATCCGGCTGGGGGGGTCCTGGGACGGTTGTCGACCCTAGGTCGCTGGTCCCCGGAGAAGTCCCGTCTCCCGATCAATGTGCTGGAACTTCGAGCGATCAGGCTTTGCCTCTCCCACTGGTCGGGGAGGTTGCATGGTCGTCCTGTTCGGGTCCAGTCAGACAACGCCACGGCTGTGGCTTACGTGAATCATCAAGGCGGAACGAGGAGCGCGGCAGCGGCGTCAGATGTAGCCCACATTCTAAGGTGGGCAGAGCTTCACATGCCGGCCATCTCCGCCGCTCACATTCCAGGCGTCGAAAATTGGCAGGCGGACTACCTCAGTCGCCAGAGGCTGGATCAGGGAGAGTGGTCCCTGCACCCGGAGGTGTTCCGCCAGATTTGTCAAAAGTGGGGCACGCCAGACGTGGACCTACTAACGTCCCAGTTCAATCGGAAGGTGCAGGCCTTCGTGAGCAGAACAAGGGATCCATTGGCAGATGCGGCGGATGCCCTCGTGGCTCCGTGGTCTGGGTACCGACTGCTCTATGCCTTCCCTCCGCTTCCCCTGCTCCCACGCCTACTGTGCAGGATAGTGGCAGAAGGAATCCCAACCATTCTGGTAGCGCCTGGCCTGGCTCTTGAGTCCCAGGTGTTAAAAGATAGGGGACTCTCTGAGTCTGTAATTCCCACTATGCTCAAGGCGCGTAAGGCCACTTTGCGTAAGATCTATCACCGCACCTGGAAGGCTTACATTGCCAGGTGCGAGGCGGGGGGATGTAACCCACGTTCTTTTTCAGTGGCTCGGGTGCTGGCCTTCCTTCAGCAAGGCCTAGATCACAAGTTGGCATTGACCACGCTTAAGGGACAGATTTCTGCCCTGGCGATTCTTTTTCAGCGTCCTTTGGCAACGCATTCATTGATTCGTACCTTTGTCCAGGGGGTTTGTCATGTAGCTCCCCAGGTACGGGCGCCTTTGGACCTTAACCTGGTCCTTTCAGTGCTTCAGAAGCTGCCTTTCGGAAATATCAGGGAAATTTCCCTGCAGCTGCTTTCGCAGAAAGTGGCTTTCCTAGCGGCTATTACATCCGCTAGGCAGGTGTCTGAGCTGGCGGCTCTGTCCTGTAGGTCCCCGTACTTTGTCCTACATAGGGACATGGCGGTTTTGCGCCCTTCTCCTTCCTTCTTACCGAAGGTGGTCTCTTCTTTTCACATCAATGAGGACATTGTCCTCCCTTCACTGTGTCCGCGCCTGTCTCATCCTAAGGAGGTTGCTTTGCACTCCCTGGATGTGGTTAGGGCTCTGCAGGTGTATCTGGCGGCCACGGCCTCTTTTTGGAGGTCGAATGCGCTTTTTCTCGTGGTGGATGGTCTGCGCAAGGGGATGGCGGTTTAGTCGGCCACTATTTCCTGTTGGATACGTCAGACGGTGACCCGTGCGTATGCTGTTCGGGGCCAGGAGCCCCCCTTTCCGGTCACGGCTCACTCTACAAGGGCGATTAGTACTTCCTGGGCTTTCTGACATCAGGCGTCGGTTTCTCAGGTGTGCAAGGCGGCCACTTGGACCTCGGTGCATACTTTTTCTAAATTTTCCAGAGTTGATGTTGCAGCATCCTCAGATGCTGCTTTTGGCCGCAAAGTTTTGCAGGCGGTGGTGTGAGGCGCGTCTAGCACCTCCCGGAGAACTCTTCTGTTGGGTACTGTTGTTGTTGTTGCCCGCCCCTCGTTGTGACACTGCTTTGGGACATCCCCACATGTCAAGAATAAGAGGCTGCGTCCATCAATGAACGAAAGAGAAAATAGGATTTTTTGACTTACCATAAAATCCTTTCCGCTGAGTTCATTGACGGATGCAGCACCCACCTCTCTTTGTTTGAGTTTGTACTGCTTGTTACAAACTGCGTTGCTGAGCAGGGCAGGAGGGGTTATGCCAAGTGAGGACTGCCCCCTGGGAGGGGCTGTGTCTGCTTTTAGCTGAACTACTTTCTGCCTAGTCCACTCCTAGTGAAAGGTGCATAAACCCCACATGTCAATAATAAGAGGCTGCGTCCGTCAATGAACTCAGAGAAAAGGATTTTATGGTAAGTCAAAAAACCCTATTTTCTTACTTTGTTCACATCGGCGGTTCCCCATTGTTTCTCTCTGCCAGGTCGTCGCGGCTCACCGGCGGACATCAGAACGTGCAGAGTGAAGCGGACACCAAAACGCGCTGCTGTTTATAGACGGCGATTCGCGAGAAGCTACCATTCTGCAGCAGTAAATATACGGTACGCAGTCGGGAACCGGTTAAGAGTAAAAAAAAACAAAAAAAAATCACATTTACATAATTATTTACAGCCTTTGCCATGACACTCAAAAGTGAGCTCAGGTGCATCCCATTTCCACTGATCATCCTTCATATGTTTCTACAATTTGATTGGAGACCACCTGTGGTAAATTCAGTTGATTGGACATGATTTGGGAAGGCACACACCTGCCTATATAAGGCCCCACAGTTAACAGTGCATGTCAGAGCACAAACCAAGCCATGAAGTCCAAGCAATTGTCTGTAGACCTCCGAGACAGGATTGTATCGAGGCACAGATCTGGGGAAGGGTACAGAAAAATGTCTGCAGCTTTGAAGGTCCCAGTGAGCACAGAGGCTTCCATTATTTGTAAATGGAAGGATTTTGAAACCACCAAGGCTGTTCCTAGAGCGCGTGATTGGGGGGAGAAAAGCCTTAGTCAGTAGGTGACCAAGTATCCAATGGTCATTTTGACAAAGCTCTAGCGTTTCTCGGTGGTGAGAGGAGAACCTTCCAGAAGAACAACCACCCTGCAGCACTCCACCAATCAGGCCTGTATGGTACAGTGGCCAGATAGAAGCCACTCAGTAAAAGGCTAGTGACAGCCCGTCTGGAGTTCACCAAAAGGCACCCGAAGGACTCTCAGACCATGAGAAACAAAATTCTCTGGTCTGATGAAACAAAGATTGGACTCTTTGGCCTGAATGGCAAGCATCATGTCTGGAGGAAACCAGGCACCACTCATCACCTGGCCAATACGATCCCTACAGTGAAGCATGGTGGTAGCAGCAGCATGCTGTGGGGATGTTTTTCAGCGGCAGGAACTGGGAGACTAGTCAGGATTAAGGGAAAGATGAATGCAGAAATGTACAGAGACATCCTTGATGGAAAACAAAACAATGTTACCCACCATAGGCAGTGGGAACAAATAGATGGTCATAAGAGTGGCACACAGACATTGTTAGAGGGTTTAAATAATAATGTAAATAAAAAACATGAAAACGCCAATCTGTCTTGTTTTCAGCAGCGCTAATCAAAACACTGTGAAGTGCATTAATGTTATATCATAATAGTATAAAGTGCATCATTATTCAAACAAGATAAAGTGCATCAATATTAATAGTGCAAAAACAGCTGCATTGAAACATATGAAGTGCAAGTGCTAAAGTCCAAAAAAAGTTGAAAAATTGATGAGAAGAACAAACAATGTTCCCAAGAAGTCTCTCTCTTCCTCCACCAATATCATCTCGTGTAAACATGCACACACTGAGGCTCACCAGCTGTATCTTATCCAATCCACCTGTTTAAAAAATCACAAAATCACTGGTGTCTCCATACTTTCTTCAGAGAGCTATGCTCATAGCATGGGGGGGTAAAAAGTAGAAAAACTCCTCATAGTGCATCACTTTAAAACATCCGGACTTTAATTCTAATAAAAATGCGCTTCCATATAAAACAAAAGATCAACAGCCATTTAAATCCACAATGTCGCTTGGTACATAGCTGGTATCAGACTGCCGCTCTCTCACATATCACCGCGGCGTCCTCCCCAGCTCCTACCGTATACAGCCCAGCATCACCAGATAGGAGTATATACAACATGACCAGAGGAGTACAGCATCTCACAAAAGTGAGTACACCCCTCACATTTTTGTAAATATTTTATTACAAATAATTTGATAATTGAGGCCCAATTAGTCATTTTCCCTCCCCCGGTGTCTTGTTAGTGTTACAAGGTCTCAGGTGTGAATGAGGAGCAGGTGTGTTAAATTTGGTGTTCTCGCTTTCACTCTCTTATACTGGTCACTGGAAGTTCAACATGGCACCTCATGGCAAAGAGCTCTATGAGGATCTGAAAAAAAGAATTGTTGCTCTACATAAAGATGGCCTAAGCTATAAGAAGATTGCCAAGACCCTGAAACTGAGCTGCAGCACAATGGCCAAGATCATATAGCTGTTTAACAGGACAAGTTCCACTCAGAACAGGCCTCACCATGGTCGATCAGAGACGTTGTGTGCACGTGCTCAGCGTCCTATCCAGAGGTTGTCTTTTGGAAATAGACGTATGAGTGCTGCCAGCATTGCTGCAGAGGTTGAAGGGGTAGGGGATCAGCCTGTCATTGCTCAGATCATACGCCGCACACTGCATCAAATTGGTCTGCATAGCTGTCGTCCCAGAAGGAAGACAAAGATGATGCACAAGGAAACCCGCATACAGTTTGCTGAAGACAAACAGACTAAGGACTTTGATTACTGGAACCATGTGCTGTGTTCTGATAAGACCAAGATCTTGCCTACAGTCAAGGGGATGGGAGTGTTACGGTCTGGGGCTGCATGAGTGCTGCCGGCACAAGCGAGCTACAGTTCATTGAGGGAACCATGAATGCCAACATTCAATTTGAAAGAAGAATTTGTGGGATTTTGAGGTGTCAAAAAATAATAATTCAATATTTTATAAAAATATATAATTATTTTATTAATACAAAACACATATAGTGGACACGAGACAAAAAATAGGTGATTTACATATAATGATCATGGTACATTATGCATTTGTTAGTAACTTAGTACCAGAGGTACCTCTGGTATTAAGTTACTAACAAATGCAAAATTGGTGTTTAAAAGCTCCTGAAGAAGCCGAATCTATAAAGGCGAAACATGTAGAGCATACACTCAAAACAATTTTGTAATGTAATGTACCATGATCATTATATGTAAATCACCTATTTTTTGTCTCGTGTCCACTATATGTGTTTTGTATTAATAAAATAATTATATATTTTTATAAAAGATTGAATTATTATTTTTTTATTTTTTGACACCTCAAAATCCCACAAATTCTTCTTTCAAATTGACTGTTATTAATCAAAGAGGGAGATGGTGTATCATGTCAGAATATATCCCTTGAGACTTTCCAAAAAAATATACTAAAATGAATGCCAACATGTACTGTGAAATACTGAAGCAGAGCATGATCCCCTCCCTTCAGAGACTGGGCTGCAGAACAGTATTCCAACATGATAACGACCCCAAACACACCTCCAAGATGACCACTGCCTTGCTAAAAAAGCTAAGGGTAAAGGAGATGGACTGGCCAAGCATGTTTCCAGACCTAAACCCTATTGGGCATCTGTGGGGCATCCTCAAACGGAAGGTGGAGGAGCGCAAGGTCTCTAACATCTACCAGCTGCGTGATGTCGTCATGGAGGAGTGGAAGAGGACTCCAGTGGCAACCTGTGAAGTTTTAGTGAACTCCATGCCCAAGAGGGTTAAGGCAGTGCTGGAATATAATGGTGGCCACACAAAATATTGGCCCAATTTGGACATTTTAACTTAGGGGTGTACTCACTTTTGTTGCCAGCGGTTTAGACACTAATGGCTGTGTGTTGAGTTATTTTGAGGGGACAGCAAATTTACACTGTTATACCAGCTGTTCGCTCACTACTTTACATTGTAGCAAAGTGTCATTTCTTCAGTGTTGTCACATGAAAAGATAGAATAAAATATTTACAAAAATGTGAGAGGTGTGAGATACTGTATATAGCATCACCAAAGGGGTATATACAGGCATCAACAGAGGGGTGTATATAGCATCACCAGAGGGGTATATACATCACCAGAGGGGTATATACATCACCAGAGGGGTATATACATCACCAGATGGGTATATACCATCACCAGAGGGCTATATATAGCATCACCAGAGGGGTATATGTAGCATCACCAGAGTGTTATATACATCACCAGAGGGGTATATACAGGCATCAACAGAGGGGTGTATATAGCATCACCAGAGGGGTATATATATAGCATCACCAGAGGGGTATAAATAGCATCACCAAAGGGGTATATAGCATCACCAGAGGGGTATATACATCACCAGATGGGTATATACCATCACCAGATGGCTATATATAGCATCAGCAGAGGAGTATATACATCACCAGAGGGGTACATGTAGCATCACCAGAGGGGTATATGTAGCATCACCAGATCGTTATATACATCGCCAGAGGGGTATATGTAGCATCACCAGAGCGTTTTATACATCACCAGAGGGGTATATGTAGCATCAAACTAGAAAGCAACTTATTCCTGCACTTAAAGAGAGGGGGCTTCTCCCAAATGATGATCTAAGCTAGATGCTTATAGTCTTCGGATAGTATGCCGCCTTGCTGCCCTTGATAGACTGGGGAAGTCCAAACACAGTAAAGTGCGAACGGTGGATGCCCGGGGGAGTAGCTGGAACGCAACACGTGATCGCGCTTCTTGTGTAGTGCATCAGCGTGCGTTCCAGACCCTCCATGACATGGTTCCAGTACACACACGCTCCTTGACAGTGAGTGCACTTACGATCGTGGGCATGATTGACACATCTACACTCCTTGACGGCAACTGAGTTATTCTGAGAATCCCTGGGCCCCCCTGTCTAAAATCAGCTGGTATGGGCGGTGAGTGAGTAGTGCAGCAAAGGCAGATACAACAGCCATACATGAATATACACAATAAAATATAGTTCTATTAGATTTGCATCATTTATACATGGGGGATAGCAATCGTGACACTCAACAAGACTAAGACACTCAGGGAAATGATACCTGGACACTGTGAGTGGCCAGGGGATCATGTGATCCCAATGACCAACAAAAGAAAAAAAAAACCCTGATCAACCCCTCTGTTACCAGTGTCCCTGATCACCGCCACACTAGTCATATGACGATGCTGTACTGCGCTGGACAGTATGTAAAAAAAAGTAGTGACGAAAAACCAATTATTATTTAAATTTTTCATTTTTCCAAAAATTTGTGACAAAAATTACAAATTCTCACTATGCCTCTTACTAAATACATTGGACTGTCTACTGTCCAGAAAGGGGTCATTTTGGGGGTATTTGTACTGTAATCGCATTTTAGGGCTTCAAGAAATGAGATAGGCCATCAGTACATCAGGGCTGATCAATTTTCAAATATATACAGTGGGTAAAAGAATGGAAAATTGTTACCAATACTTTCCGTAATTTTACTTTCCTGGCCTGTCCTCACATCAGCACACCTGGGTTAACCCCTCCCTCCAGTCTCTCAGGACCACCTTCTCCTAACTAATAAAAGAGAGCCTCTCCTCCTCCCCCTCGTTCCATTAAATAGCGACAACAGGTTTGTAGAGAGGGAAGACGATTGTGCTGATGTGAGGACAGGCCAGGAAAGGAAAATTACGGTAAGTATAGGTAACAATTTTCCATTCTCCTGGCCAGCCTCACATCAGCACACCTGGGATTCGATTTAGCTAATATAGGGTGGGCTAAAAAACTCAAAACAACTGGTAATGCTGCTTAGTGAATATTTTATTTTGCTTGGAAAGGTGCTGACACCACTGCGCTTCCAAATTTTGATGCACTAGCCGAAGTTACATCCAGACTGTGATGTTTAGCAAAGGTTTCTCAGGAGCTCCAACTAGCCGTCCTGCCTATGTCTTCCACCAATATTTTAGCAGAAGCTGCCCATGAGACTGTCACCCCTCTTGTTGAATAGCTTGTGGAGGAGTCAGCCCGTTTCTCATACGTAAGGCTTATCACCTTGGTGATCCAGGTAGCTATGATCCTAGCTGATGTCGCTTCTCCTCTCCTAGGTCCTAATGGTAAAACAAATAAATATCTTGTGTTGTCCATCTGCCCAGAGCGGTGCAAGTACGTTGAGAACAAGTTGACCATATCGAGCGGTCTGAGATCTAGTTCCTCTGCTTGTCCCAGCAGTTGTGTGAAGCTAGGTAGGACCGACTCCCAATTTACATGAAATTTGGAGACCACCTTGGTGGTTAAGGCCAGTGAGGGCTTTAGGATTACTTTATCTGGAAGAATGATGCAAAAAGGATCCTTGCAAGATAAAGCTGCCAGCTCTGACACTCTCCTTGCTGATGTTATGGCTGTGAGAAAGATCAGCTTGACTGTCAGGAACCATAGCGGGCATGTTTCAGCAGGCACAAATGGGGGTTGGAGCAGAGCTCTTAGTACTTAGTACTCCAAGTCCCAGGCTGGAATCAGGATCCTCTTTGGTGGTCTCATTATTTGGGCCACTCTAAGAAATTTCTTTATTAGCATCTCGTCTGCCCACTTGCAGCCTGTGAAGCAAGACAAGGCTGACACCTCTACCTTTATATTGTTATATGCCAAGCCTTGGTGCTGACTGTAAAAACTCTAGCACCTGCGCAATGTTTGCGGTCAATGGGGAGAATTTCCATTGTGAAGCAAATGCTGTAAACCTCTTCCAAATCCTGGTGTATGTAGCATTGGTTGTGGCCTTTCTTGCCTTCAATATTTTCAAGATCACCTCCTCTGAAATGCCTTGAGACTGCAGTCTGGCTGATTCAAAAGCCACGCTGTCAGTTGCAATCTGCCTGTTTTGGGATGATTCCAATGGGCCTGTTGTAGTAGGTCCCTCTTCAGGGACAGCCATAATGGGAGAACAGACCCCATCTGCACGAGCAGTGGAAACCACGGCCTTTGTGGCCAGAAGGGTTGGATTACGATTGCATGGACATTCTCCCTCGCGATCTTCAGTAGGGCTTTCAGGATTAGAGGCAATGGCGGGAAGAGGTAGACTAGGGGAAATTTCCAAGAAATTGAGAAGGTGTCTTGAGCTAGTGCCTCGTTGCAATGGAATCTTGACAAGAACCAGGGCACCTGCGCATTCCATGGGGTCGCCATCATGTCTACCGAGCACATGCCCAATCTGCCAAAGACTGGTCTTAGGTAGTCCTTTGTTGAGTTACCACTCATTGCTGTTGGAACTCAGATGATTTGCTATGTCATCTCGACTCCGATGATTTGCTATGTCATTTTGACTGCCTGGAATGTAGGCTGCCGTCAAAGCCTCCACATGTGCTTCGGCCCAGATGAATATCTTGGTTGCCAACTGCAGCAATGGCCGGCTCTTGGTTCCTCCTTGTTTGGTTATGTAAGCGACCGCCGTCTGATTATCCAACATAAGTTTTACCGGAGCGCCCTGGATCAGATACCTGAATGCCAGTAGGGCTAGGTATGGTGCCTGTAACTCCAAAAGGTTGGAGCGTCTGGTCTCCATCCTGCTCCATTTGCTTTGGACCTGCCTGTCGTGGCAGTGAGCACCCCAGCCCTGGAGACAAGCATCCGAGGCTATCTGGATCCAATCTCCCAGGCTGAGAGGCATGCCCCTTGACAGAGTCCCTGGCTCTATCCACCACGCCAAGCTCTGGCGGATCTGTCTCGGTAAGAAGATCCTTTGGTCCAATGATATGCTATCCCACTGGTTCAGAAAGGATGTTTGGAATGTCTTTGTATGGAATCTTGCCCAGGGAACAGCTGGAGCTGCTGCTGTGAACATTCCCAGGAGTGTCATACAATCTGTTCCCGAAAGCGACGAGGACTCCATCACGCTGTTGATGCAGGCTACTAACCTGGCCACTTTGCGATATGGTAGCGAGATCTGCCCTCTCCTTGTGTTGAAAATAAGACCTAGGTATTCCATCTCCTGGAATGGGACCAGATCGCTCTTCTTCCTGTTGATGATCCAGCCCAATTCAGATAGCATCTTCAGCACCACCTTGCGTTGTCGCTAACTCCTTGCTTGTGTGGGTCACTACCAAGATGTCGTCTAGGTAGTGGGAAATTTTTATCCCCATCAAACGTATTACTGCGATGGTAGCTAGTAAGATCTTGTACAAGATACGAGGTGCTGTGCTGATTCCGAAGGGCAGACATTTGAACTGGAAATGATGAACCCCACCATGAATCTTAGGTATTTTTGTGATGCCAGTTGATTGGGACATGAAGGTAGGCATCGGCCAAATTGACCGATATTAGCCAGTCCCCTGGTTGCAGAATCTACATGATTGTAAATATTGATCCATTTTGAATTTCCTGGGATCAATGAAGTGGTTCAAAGACCTTAGGTCTAAGACTAGACTGAGATCTCTGGATGGCTTGGGCACCAGAAAAATTGGAGAGTAAGCTCCTCTTCTCTGTTGTTTTAGAGGAACTGGAGAGATTGCCTCCTTTTGAAGTAACTCGGTGACATATTCTCGCAAGCACCTTTGTTTCCTCTGATCTTGTGGCCATTCTGTCTGGACAAAGATGTCTGGTGGCTTTTCTAGAAATATTATCCTGTAACCATGTTTTATTGCCTTCTGGACCCATTGGTCCGTGGCTTTCTCCGCCCATACCCTCCAAAAGGTCGCTAACCTGGCACCCACCTGGAGGGGTCGGATGGCCAAACCGTCAAATAGACTTTTCCGCTTTCTTCACGGTTTGAGCAGCCCTGAACTTCACGTTCCAGAGAAACGAGATTTGTGTGCCTCTCCATTGGGATCTCGCATATTCTCAACCTGGTATATACGACCTGGACTCAGAAGCTCTATTGAACTCTGATGGGCCTGAACGAACAGCTTGCTGTCTCCTTTTGGGTCTCTGTTGTAGCAGACCCGACTTTCCTCCAGTGGCTCACTTAATAGCCTCTTCCAGGGTCTCTCTGAATAGCACCCTAACATTGTACTGGATGTTAAAGTGCCTGTTTTGAGGTGCCATCCGCCACCCAATGGCACAACCACAGGGCCCTTTTCGTGGTTACTGAATAAATCATGAGCCTTGCCAGCAGTTTGACCAGGTCTATGGAGGCTTCTGCCATAAAGGCAGCTGACAGATTAAGTTCCTCCAGCTCCGTTATGATTCTGCCCGTCTCTACGCCTGACTTCAGGGCTGTCTCCACATTTGTGACCCAGACCTTTAGAGCCCTGGAGATTGAGGTTAGGGCTACGGCTGGACGGCAGGCTTGCGCCTGCAGTTGCATAGATCTTCTTCAGATCTGCATCTGCGCGCCTGTCCATTGGGTCTCTGAATGTTGTAGGATCCTCCAACGGCATGGAAACGTGCCTTGCTAGGCGCTGCAAGGCTGCGTCTACTCCTGGAGCTGACTCCCAAAAGGCAGCATGAGGCCTTGAATGGGTATCATTTTAAAATAGCGATTTTGTATGTTTGCCTTCTTTTCAGGCTTCTTCTGTTATTCCTCAAATAACTTGTGGATCTCCATCATGAACGGAAAGGTTGCTCCCTGCTTTTTCAGGTTTGGGAAATATCTCTTGATTTTCTCTGATGGTTGGTATTCTTGCTCCCACTTTATGGCCTTCTTAACTGCCATAATGTAAGGCTCTATTAGCTGAAAGTCGAATATATATTCTGACGGTTCTTCAGACTCTGACGAGTCTTCTGAGTATATTTCAAGCACTGGTGGTGAGTCGTGCTTCTGCTTAGACGTGCTTTTGACTCTAGACTTGGTCTTGGAAGCCCTTGCACTGGAGACAAACTGCATACTTTCAGCCACCGCTTCATGGATATAATCCTTTATCCTGAGTACCTTTGTCTCTTTATCCGTGGCTACATCTCTTATGCATTCTGCGCACAAGAGTTTCTAGGGAGCCGATGGTGCTGAACAAGCCCAGCAGAGGCCCTCCCTCGGCCAGATGACCTCTTGTCGCTCTTGGCTCTGCCGCTGGAGATTTACCACGGCCTGGACTGGCAGTTGCTTGGGGTTTATGCCCTGTGAATGGCCCTGATGCATGCGGAGAATTTGAGCGGTTGCGGGACTTTTCCTTTTGCAAATGTCTTTTTTTAGGGCTTCTGCTCTTATAAAGACAGGACATCTTATTAGTCCGGTGTACGCCCATCTTTTGTTTGGGGCCATGTAGACCCCTCCTACCTTTCTGACAATCTTCATGCTCTTTGGGGCTGTGTTAGAAAAGAAGAAGAAAAAAGCACCTATTCTACTCTTTTTTTTTTGTTTTGTTACTGGCCCTTTAAGAGAATCTGCTTCACCTGGATACTGTATAGAGAGTCACTCGGGGTGGCAGCAGACTTAAGAAGCCAAGCTGTGAACTCAGTGGTCATAGTCTAGCAGGCCCTGGCAACAGCACAGCCACCCTTCCCCCTATCAGGAGGGAACCCACCAGT
>BLSH010080519.1:1187377-1203404 GCA_018402905.1 Glandirana rugosa
GTGAAACTTAGAGTTAATGAGAGAGTACGATGTGACGTGGGTTTGTTTTAAACATAGAAAAAAAGTGTGTTTATCTCGAAAGAAAACCACCATAGTGTAGCATGAGAGAGTAATTGAGATTCAAAGTGTGAGAGCGCTGAAAGCTGAAAATTGGTCTGGGCAGGAAGGGGGTATAAACGTCCTGTATTCAAGTGGTTAAGAGAATTTACTTCTATAATTCTGGACCTTCCAATCCAGGGGAGGCTTGAACCTGGGAAGGTAGGTTTGGTATGGGGGGTGTAGTCAATTCCTTGAGCATGGTGGCCTGCAGTCTGACCAAAAAAAAGAGAACGGGGGGGGGCTCTTTTTTATTAGCTAGAAAGCTAGGAGAAGGTGGTCCTGAGAGACTGGAGGTAGGGTTAACCCAGGTGTGCTTACAAGAGGCTGGCCAGGAACACGGAAAATTGTATACTCACCTTTCCGTAATTTTCCTTTTCTGACGCATCTTCATGGCACCATACATACGGGTTGTAACTCCGCCCCCACAACCTGATAGGACTGATTAGCTATAAATTGTTAGAGAAGGCCCCGTCGCAGTATTCTCTGTATCTATCACCTTAAAAGGGTGGGCATATGTATGCTGCCATGAAGATGCGACAGGAAAGGAAAATTCTGGAAAGGTGAGTATACAATTTTCAGTTTTCCTGTCGCATCATGGCAGCACACATATGGGAAATAACTCGCCAACTGGGAGGGTGCCAGAAAAAGTTTATTTAACAACCATATGAAGTACTGGCTTGGATGATTGACTTCCTGAATTCCACAGTCATTAACTGTGCGGAATCCACTTTGTAATGCATCATAAAGGTGTTTCTTGATGACCAAGTAGCAGCTTTGCATATGGTCTCGGAAGATACCCTGCAGTATGCTGCCCATTAAGTTGCCACTGCCCTGGTGGAGTGAGCCTTCAAACCCTCAGGTATTTTGATCTGTTGTAACGAATAGGCTTTTTGATGATTCTTACCATCTATGAGGCAATGGCCCATGGGGAGGCCACCTGTCCTCTCTTGAAGCTGTGAGGGATAACTAGAAGATTATCTGTTTTCATGAATGGGTTAGTTGCCATGAGGTATGCCAAGATGTTACCCTTTACGTCCAGCTGATGCGGATCACATTGATCTGTAAGAAGGGCTGGGAGGCTTATCTCTTGGTTAAAGTGAAAAGACGAGGCTACTTTTGGGATGAATCTGCCGAAGGTCTTAGAATCACTCTGTCTGGGTAGAAGATTAGGAAGGGCTATTTTACTAGTAGTGCTTGCATTTTCAGATACTCTGTTCGCTGAAGTTATGGCAATGAGGAATGTGACTTTTAGCGTTAAGTCCCATAGGGAAACAGATTCCATAGGGAAAAAGGGGTTATGCGATAATGCTTCTAATACTATGGATAAATTCCATGCTGGAAAGGTAGGCTTCCTGGGAGGTCTTGGCTTTAGACAGACTTTTTGAAATGGTATGATGACAGGGTCCTCCGGTGCCTATTTTATTCCTGTCATGGCTGATAGCACTGAAACTTGTACTTTTAGGGTATTTGAATCTAGGCCTTTTCCCAGACCCAACTGAAGGAACTCAAGGATCTGCGTTACCTTCGGCGATGATGTGCACCAAGATTGTTGTAGTGCAAACGAGGTGAAACTTTTCCAAATTTTTTTTCAAGTATTGTTGGTAGTGGTCTTTCTGGCTTGTAGTAGTGTTTCCACCACTTTCTGAGAACATCCTCGATCTAGAAGCCTAGACCTATCAACCTCCATGCCGTCAGATATAGATTCTCCATTAACGAGTGAAGAAATTGGCCTTGGGAGAGCAAATCAGGTCTTGTCAGAAGAGGCAATGGCTCTCCGTGTTCAGCTGAAACAGCGTTGTAAACCACAGCCTTCTTGGTCAGAAGGGATTCACTGCTATCACCGTGGATGTTGACCTTTTGAGCCTGAGCAGGAACCTTGCTATCAGAGGTGTTGGAGGACAGATGTACCCCAGGTGAAAGCTTCAACGATGTTGTAGACAGTCTATCCCTTCCACCGACGGGTAGGCTGCTCTTGAGAGATACCTCTGGAATTTTGCGTTCGCTTGAGTTGCTGCTAGATCTATGTCTGGAATACCCCAAGCCTGAGTTATGAGAGAGAAGACCTAATGGCTCAGAGACCACTCGTTGTTGGATAGAAAGTACCTGCTTAGATCGTCAGCTAGTTGGTTCTGGGCTCCTTGAATGTACGCTGCCTTCAGGTCCGTTAGATTCACTTGTACCCATTCGAGGATGGGACACACTTCTTTCATAAAGGAATGACTTCTGGTGCCTCCTTGTCTCTTGATGTAAGTTACTGCCACTTTATTGTCCATACGTAGCAACACATATTTGCCTCTCAGGAAGGGGCTGAATGATAAAAGGGCTTGAAAGACCGCTCTCATTTCTAGTGTGTTCGAGACAATGTTCCGAGTTTGGAATGACCAGAGACCCTGCACTGCCTGGCATTGGTAGCGGGCTCCCCGTCCCTCCATGCTGGCATCTGATGTGACCACTTCTTGTGGAGGGAGAACTATATGCCTGAACTTCTTGAGGTTGTGTACATGAGTCCACCACCATATGGACTGCTGAAATAAAGATTGGTTGGAGCATTGACACTCCATCCCACAGCCTCAGAAATTAATTCTGAAATGTTCTTATGTGCCACTGTGGCCATTGAACCCTTGGGATTGCTATCATTGACCCCAGAGCGCTGAGGCACGCTCTGGCAGGTAGAGACACTACTGTTATTGATTTCCACATTTTCTGAAACAAAAGAGGTATCTTCTCTTGTGGCAGTTAGAGGTGGCTCTATTTCCAATTTATTAGCCAGACTAAGTGTTGCAGTGTGGAAACCAGTGTCTTCTGATGGTGAATAAGAGACTTTCGGCTGTCTGCTAGGAGGAGGATGTCGCCCAGGTAATGATGGACTCTTAGACCCTTTTTCCTCAGGAAGGCTATCACTGGTAACAAGATTTCTGTTGAACGTTCTGGGTGCTGTGGAAATTCCCAAAGGTAGACTCTGGAATTGGAAGTGCTGATGATTTACCGTAAACTGAAGGAACCTTTGGAACATAACATGTATGGGGACGTGAAGATATGTGTCTGATAAATCAATTGATAGCATCCAATCTCCTAGAGTTATTGCTAGAAGGATTGATTGAATGCGCTCCATTTTGAATGACTCTACCAGGAATTTCTTGCTGAGGTTTTTTTAGGTCTAACACTGGGCGCAGGTTTTTCTCTTTACTAGGCCCATCTTTTTCTTTACTAGAAATAGTAGAGAGTAGAAGCCTTTTCCTCTTTGGAACAATGATACTTCTACTATGACCGGTTTCTGAAGTAAATCCTGAACATTCTTTTTCTCATGGTGCTGGTAGCCTGGTTGCATGAAACTGATCCCTGGGAATTCGGTTTTGAATTTCCACCTGTGACCAAACTGAATAGTGGCCACCGTCCAATGGTCTTTTATGCTCTCCACCCAGACCTGCGTGAACTTCTTGAGTCTGCCTCCTACTGTTGCAGGCTGGGCAGGCACACCTTCAAAAAACTTCTGATCTCCTGTGGCGGAAGATTTTGTGTTTTGGAATTTTTATCAAGGGAGTCTGGGGGTTCCTCCAGTTTCTCCTATACTCCTTTCGGGGTCTATATGACTTTGCCTCGCCGTACCTTTCTGGGAGATTACGTCTGAATGGTTACGCCTTCTGCTGTTTTGGTCTCCTGTCTGAGGGAATAAGGCCCAATTTTCCACCAGTAACTTTTAATATGACTGAGGCAAATTTTTGCTCTCAAAAAAAGTTTGTTCCATCGTATGGGCTTTTACACCAGCTGGTCTTCAAAGCAGCATCCATTGCCCAGGGTTTAAGGCCATAGGGCTCTTCTCGCGATCACGGAGGCTAGCTTTGCTCTCGAGGAGGATGTGATTGTGTCTACCGATGCTTCTGCAACAAAATCTCCTGTGAGACTGAACTCCTAAAGGGCTGTTAACACCGTCTCCCGTTCCGCCCCCTCTAGAATCAGTTTTTACTATTAGATGTCCAGCTGGAGATAGCTTTTCCCACTTCTGCTAAGGCAATAGCTGGCCTGCAAACACCGCCTGCTGCTGAGTAAACTCTTTTTTAAATCGAGGTCCAACACATCCCTAAATGTTACAGCAACCTCGATAGGTAATGTCACATGCCTCGCCAACCGCATCAGTAATGCGTCTACCACTGGAGCTGACACTAACGGATTTACGTTAGGTTCTTTCAGTGGATATAATTTTGCTAGCCTATTATAGAGGCTATTTTTTTTCTATGTGAGTGACGGTGTCATGAGGGTGACCTTGAGCGGCTCCTTCTGTGAGCCGCTTCTTCTGTCGATGATCTCATGGACCTGGTAGGGCTGTCCAATAAGGCAGCATTAGTGGCAAGGCTCTCTTTTTCCATCTCTTCACTACTTACTCATTCACCCCCCTTACCTATTAGGCTGAGGATGGTCTGTTTGGGCAGTGGCCTCCATGGAGAGTGGTAAGCAGTTTGCACCTGAAATGCATATGTAAAGATAGCAGACAGAGCTAGAGACAGTACCCTGAACACTATGAGAGAAAAGAGACCCGCTTACCTTGGTGAAGGAGAGCAGATAGGAATGGCTAGGCAGACAGGGGAGCAGGAGACAAGTGTATCCCAAACCAGTACAGTCTCAATCTGCAGGCAGGAGAAGAAGCGAGTGTGTGAGGAGTTTGCTGGCTTTTTAAAATTGCCGCCGTCTCGGCGGAAGTAACGTTACGCCTGCGCATGCGCCGTTGCACACCGAGAAGCCCATCGCCATCTTGGAGACTGGAAGGATAGGCTCTCGGCGGGGTCATTTCTGCCCAGTCCGGCCAGACGCGCGGGCGCCATCCTATGGATGGCAGGCTGTCTAATGTGGGACTACAGGGCTCAGAAGACCTCAGTAAGTGCAAAAAGAGGGAAAATGGAGACCGCTGCAAGTAATTTAAGCCTGTTTAAGGCTTGTATAATGCCAGGCAACATACCCCTGAGACCAACAGAGTGGGGTTCCTTCCATCTAGCTTGTTTAGAGACTGTACAGGGAAGAACTTCTATTCAGGAGAGGCTGAACCTGGCTGGGGCGAGAGCGGTAAGGGGGTGCTGAGCCATCCATCCAGTCCTGAACAGGTAGGTGAGGAAAAAAAGGAGAATACTGTGGGGGGCGGGGTGCTATTGACATGACATTTTCACCATATGTCGGTAACAACCCATGCAATCCATACATACAAAGAAACCAAAACAAATAAGTTCAGAAATTAAGTTATATGTATTAAAATGGAATGACACAGGGAAAAAGTATTGAACACATGGGAGAAAGGGAGGTGCAAAAAGGCATGGAAAGCCAAGACACCAGCTGAAATCTATCAGTAATTAGAAAGCAATCCTGCCCCTTGTCAGTGCAGTAAAATGGAATGACACAGGGAAAAAGTATTGAACACGCTAACTGAAATGTATTTAATATTTCGTATAAAATCCTTTGTTGGTAATGACAGCTTCAAGATGCCTCCTGTATGGAGAAAATAGATGCATGCATTGCTCAGGTGTGATTTTGGCCCATTCTTCCACACAAACAGTCTTCAAATCTTGAAGGTTCCCTGGGCCTCTTCTATGAACTCTGATCTTTAGTTCTTTCCATAGATTTTCTATTGGATTCAAGTCAGGTGATTGTCTGGGCCATTGACGGCGTGACGGCGGCAAAATGGGTCGTTATCGCAAACCGCCATCCCCTGACGGCGGCCTCGATAACGAGTATTGTGAGCGCGTGCCGCCGGAGGCGCGCTCGCGCACTCACTGTGTTGCGGGGGGGGGGGGCAGGGAGCAGGTAGGGCGGACTCGATCTTCACCGGATACCCATGATGGCCCCCCCGCAGTGAAAGAATGGAGGTCCGTGTATGTAAACATGGATCTCCGTTCTGACAAAGGGGTAAGGGCTGTGATCACAGGTTTCCTGTATATGGAAGCCGTGATCACTCCCCTCCCCCTGCCAGCCCAGCCCCCATACAGTTAGAACACACTGAGGGAACACAGTTAACCCTCAGAGCGCCCCCTCCAGGTTAACCCCTTCACTGCCAATGGCATTTACACAGTAATCAATGCATTTTTATAGCATTGATTGCTGTATGAATGCCAATGGTCCCAAAAAAGTGTCAAAATGGTCCGACATCTCTGCTGCAATATCGCAGTCCCGCTAAAAATCGCAGATCGCCGCCATTACTAGTAAAAAATTAAAAACTCCAGAAATTAATTCTCATCATTGGTAAACACGGCAACGTTTGCGCAAACCAATCAATAAACGCCTATTGCATTTTTTTTTTTACCAAAAATATGAGGAAGAATATAAATTGGCCAAAACCGATGAAAAAAAATGTTTTTTTATATAATTTTTGTGTGGGTTTGTATTTTAGCAAAAATTGTCGCTCTTTTTTTGTTTTTAGCGGCGATCAGAAATGATGCAGAGGTGATCAAATGCCACCAGAAGAAAGCTCTATTTGTGGGGGAAAAAGGACGCAAATTTAGTTTGGGTACAACGTCGCACGACCACGCAATTGTCAGTTAAAGTGACGCAGTGCCGAATCTCAAAAAGTGCTCTGGTCCTAAAGTGTGAAATCCTTCCGGGGCTGAAGTGGTTAAAGGTGCTAGTGACATGAAACTTTCACTACATGTCGGTAACAACCCATGCAATCCATATATAGAAAGAGACCAAAACAAATAATTTCAGAAATGAATTTATGTGTATTAAAATGGAATGACACAGGGAAAAAGTATTGAACACATGGGAGAAAGGGAGGTGCAAAAAGGCATGGAAAGCCAAGACACCAGCTGAAATCTATCAGTAATTAGAAAGCAATCCTGCCCCTTGTCACTGCAAACTAATATCAGCTGGTTCAGTCTCAACTGCTGGCCTATAAAAAGGTGTCTCATTACCAAGGTGTCACACAAGAAACATCTCATGATGGGTAAAAGCAAAGAGCTCTCTCAAGACCTTTGCAACCTTATTGTTGCAAAACATACAGATGGCATTGGTTACAGAAGGATTTCTAAACTTCTGAATGTTCCAGTGAGCAGCGATCTGCGATTTTTAGCGGGACTGCGATATTGCAGCAGAGATGTCGGACCATTTTGACACTTTTTTGGGACCATTGGCATTCATACAGCGATCAATGCTATAAAAATGCATTGATTACTGTGTAAATGCCATTGGCAGTGAAGGGGTTAACCTGGAGGGGGCGCTCTGAGGGTTAACTGTGTTCCCTCAGTGTGTTCTAACTGTATGGGGGCTGGGCTGGCAGGGGGAGGGGAGTGATCACGGCTTCCATATACAGGAAACCTGTGATCACAGCCCTTCCCCCTTTGTCAGAACGGAGATCCATGTTTACATACACGGACCTCCATTCTTTCACTGCAGGGGGGCCATCGTGGGTATCCGGTGAAGATCGAGTCCGCCCTACCCGCTCCCTGCCCCCCCCCGCAACACAGTGAGTGCGCGAGCGCGCCTCCGGCGGCACGCGCTCACAATACTCGTTATCGAGGCCGCCGTCAGGGGACGGCGGTTTGCGATAACGAGCCATTTTGCCGCCGTCACGCTGCGGCGGGCGGTCGGCAAGTGGTTCAAAATATATATACCTAGAAAAATGGTGATGTATTCAACACTTATTTTACTGGCTGTATACCATAGTTTGTAGACGCTATACCTATCACACAGACTAAATAATATACACTGATTTAGGTTATTTTTACCAAAGAAATGTAGCAGACTACATTTTGGCTTACATTTATGAAGAAAGATTATTTGTCTGCAAAATTTTATAACAGAAACTAAGAACAAAGTGATTTTTTCTTCAAAACTTTTGCTCTTTTTTCATTTATATAGCAAAAAATAAAAAACGTAGTTGTGATTTAACCAATTAAGGACCGGAAGGATTTACCCCCTTAATGACCAGGCCATTTTTTGCGATACAGCACTGCATCGCTTTAACTGACAATTGCGCGGTCGTACGACGCTGTACCCAAACAAAATCGACGTCCTTTTTTTCCCACAAATGGGGCTTTCTTTTGGTGGTATTTGATCACCCCTGCGATTTTTATTTTTTGCGCTACAAACAAAAAAATACCTACAATTTTGAAAGAAAACTATATTTTTTACTTTTTGCTATAATAAATATCCCCCAAAAATATAAAAAACAAAAACAAATTTCTTCTTCAGTTTAGGCTTACTGGAGGAGGAGAGAGATCACTGTTACTAATCAATAGGAACAGACGATCACTCTGGGCGCCCCTGTCAGAACGGCGATCCGTAGTGTTTACATAGGCAGATCCCCATTCCGCCTCTGTGTGGAGCGATCGCAGGTGGCCGGCGGACTCCACGGTCCACAGGCTCCCACTATATCTATTACACAAAGCGACATACACCTATTGCGATTTGCATAATAGAGCCAACCTGCCACAGTAGAAAGCTCTATTTGTGTGGAAAACTGCACTCTGACTAGATGCAAGAACCCCAGAGTGGGTTCCCATGATTAGCTGTGGGAGGCAGCCCCTTTGAAAACAATAGGAGGTTGTCAGCTCCCTTGTGTATTTGCTTATACAGCAATCACATGCAAGTGATTGGCACTGGACAGGGCCGCTGATAGACCAGTACAACCGGCCCTGTTGTACTGGGCCCAGCGTACTCAGCTCTGCAGGGGAGGCCTGGGCAGCCTCACAGACCGTCAGTGCAGAATTAAAAAAAAAAATAGTTTTTTAAATTACACCTCCGCTTAGCCTCTACCTCTAGTTTAGGGGGGTGTATTGTTGCTATTTCCTGGGCCCCTCTCTGATGATCTGTGCTGGTGAGAGTGGAGGGATTATTTTTTCATTTTTGGGCGCATGCACAGTGCATTCCATGCCCGCTCTACATGTTAAAGTCCCGGCCCCCTGCCACTGCAGCTTCCCTGGTGGAGTGATCTTCCTTCACTCAGCTCTCCACTAAGTAGTCAGACTCGGACTGAGAGACAGCGGCGGCTGGTGAAATTTTAGGATGGGGGGGCACTAGACCCCCACCCTTCTTTTATGACCCCTCCCACTTCTTATAAGCCCCACCCTTGTGTCAGGAGTATACAGCCCAGCATCACCAGATAGGGTATACAGCATCACAGATAGAGGTATACAGCATCACCAGATAGGGGTATACAGAGTCACCATATAGCAGTATACAGAGGCCCAGATAGCAGTATACAGAGTCACCATATAGCAGTATACAGAGTCACCAGATAGCTGTATACAGAGTCACCATATAGCAGTATACAGAGCCCCAGATAGCGGTATACAGAGTCACCATATAGCAGTATACAGAGTCCCAGATAGGGGTATATAGTCACCAGATAGGGGTATACAGAGCCCCAGACAGGAGTATACAGAGCCCCAGATAGGGTATACAGTCATCAGATAGGGGTATACAGAGTCCCAGATAGGGTATACAGTCACCATATAGCAGTATACAGAGCCCCAGATAGCGGTATACAGAACCCCAGATAGCAGTATACAGAGTCACCATATAGCAGTATACAGAGTCACCAGATAGGGGTATACAGAGTCACCATATAGCAGTATACAGAGCCCCAAATAGCGGTATACAGAGTCACCATATAGCAGTATACAGAGTCCCAATTAGTAGTATACAGAGCCCCAGATAGCAGTATACAGAATCACCATATAGCACTATACAGAGCCCCAGATAGCAGTATACAGAGTCACCATATAGCAGTATACAGAGCCCTAGATAGCAGTATACAGAGTCACCATATCACAGTATACAGAGCCCCAGTTAGGGTATACAGTCACCAGATAGCAGTATACAGAGCACCAGATAGGGTATACAGTCACCAGATAGGGGTATACAGAGTCCCAGATAGGGGTATACAGAGCCCCAGATAGGAGTATACAGAGCCCCAGATAGGGTATACAGTCATCAGATAGGGGTATACAGAATCCCAGATAGGGTATACAGTCACCATATAGCAGTATACAGAGTCACTATATCACTATATAGCAGTATACAGAGCCCCAGATAGGGGCTTGCGGCACTGACAACCCCCCGCATTTACCCCATCTAATAGGCAGGCTGGCAGTGTGCACTGTGCAGAGCTCGGCTTGTGGACAGCATGCTGGCAGTGTATGGTCTGCGTCGCGGGAGTCGGAACTGAAACCCGACGGAGTGCTGCACCTGCGCGAGTAATCACGCAGCCAGCACGTCTGCCACAGTCCCGCCCTCGCCCACAGCATCCAATGCCAGTCAGTCACTGGCTCAGGGCAGCCAATCAGACTATGTGTGTGTGTCTGTTCAACGCACACACATAGTCTTTTATGACTGACCAATCAGCTCACTACTTGCTATCAGCAGACAGCAAGGAGCCGAGGAAAAAAAAAAGTCAATATACCGGCGCCTCCTGTAGCTCACTTTTTTTTTTCTTGTCAGCAGCGGGGAGGCGCTGCCCAAGCGCCCCTTATTGACTGGCCGCAGCTGCTGAGAAAGATGGAGAGCGAGAGGCTAAAAGGTGGCAGGCGTTGGCAGGCAGATGACAGCATCCAGGAGAGGGGAATTCATTGAGGCTGCTGCAGCACAGGGGTGCCTGGGGGGGGGGGGGATAAAATGTATACTGTACATTACTATATTAACACTAACTATAGCACACAGTCAGCAGGTTCTTGGTCACATTGTATCACATAACATGGCTGTTGGGTGCTGATTTTATTAACTTATTGGTCATAAGTTAACATGGTCAGCACCCAACTGCCATGTTATGTGACACACTGTGACAGTGCCAGCCATGATAGAGCACCTGCCTGTGTGTTATAATTCTGATGATCTTAACCTGCCTGTGTTCCTGTGTGTTATCAAGGCTTCTTTCACAGGGATCGGAATTCGCTTGTTCAGCGGGGGATCTGTCCACTGAACCCACTGAGCGGATTGGGCAGATGACAGGTCACTGTCCACTCAGCTTATGCAGAGCGGACACGGACACAGCCCACTCTGCTCTAAGGGTGGCTGGTGTAAACAAACAAGTAAGAAACAGCCAGATCTGTTAGTAAAAGCAGCACATGCTACACACATGACACTTGTTAGGTACACAGTTAACCCCTTCATTGCCCCTTGATATTAGCCCAACCAGTGCCATTAATATAGTGTACACTGTACAGTATTTTAGCTGATCACTGTATTAGTGTCACTATTGATGTCAGTGTCAGTTAAGCCAGCCATAGATGATTAGAATCTTGCCCAGTTTAGTAGGGACCAGCTAAGATTTGATTCATTTATGGGCAGGCGGATTGTAGCCAAGTAATAGATCGGCTTGGATACAATCAGCCTGTCTGGTTTTTACATGCGATTATTGCTTCAAGGTGGGGTCTGGAGAGGAGCCAGGGGTGGGGTTGAGGGTGGGGCTGAAGGGGGACCCTTCAGGTAGGCTGTACAGGGCCCCATGATTTCTATTAGCGGTCCTGGACTCAAGGTGCCTGCATGAGCGATTACATGTGAGTGGCCACGATTAGCTGTGGGAAACTCCCATTGCTTCCTCACCCCCCCCCCCGCTGGAGTTCTAGCATCTAATCAGAATGCGGGTGCATTCACAGGTGTGAATGCACCTTTAGGGGTCATTCAGATGGCCACTACTTTTATTTCCAATCTGAATTTACAGCTCCACAGAGATCAACAGATCGTTTCACTTATCTAGATAATGACATAAACAGCTTTACTTGTACCTCTGCCAGACAGCGGCAGCCCATCCATAAGAGGATGGGCTGATCCCTGATCTATATACGCCAGGCCCCTAATCTCCATGCAGGGTGCCCGACACCTAGAGTTCTACAGGTTTTTTTTTGCAAAGCACATGATTAGAGCCCGAGGCTTCAAAAAGGGTGGGCTCTGGGCGCAGAGCACTGCGCCCTGAGCCCACCCACTTGTGACAATAGCGAATCAACATTCGTTATTGTCTTCCTGATTCTCCTCCTGGCCATTCAGGACAAAAAGCGGTTCCTGAGACCGGAATGACCAGGAGGAGAAGCTGCCAAAGCCGCCCGGGACCTGGATGGGGTAAGTGTGGGGCTGGCGGGGGTTTGTTTGCTGCACCCCCCCCAAACAAAAAAAATGGAGCACCAGCCGCCATTGCTTCCAGATGTTAGAAGGTGCGTTCTGAACTACCTGAAGTGCAGACCCCTGACCACTAGATCAAATTTGTTGTTTCACGATGTGGTCAATCTTTCACACCTTTGCAAAACATTGCAGATTGCATCTGAAGCAGGCTAGGACTTTGGACACTGTATTGTATCAGTTATATATACACATGGTAAAACTAAAAAATGTGAATAATTCAGTGCAGAGATACAGTCAATTATAGATACAATGTGATGCAAGCTGAACACTCAAAGGCAATCCACAATCCTCTCAAAAGCAATTCACAATGAAGTAGTGCAGCGCAAGCAACAGTCCATCAATATGCAGATGAGATGAAAAAATTCCCACCTGTGTGACACAGTGCTATCATTCCAACTCATGCAGGTGAAATCAGTGTGGATCCTATTACCACCACCACTTGCAGACTCTCACCTCCTTAATTTTACCCAGAATGCCTTCAAGCATGTATCACACTGAATTGGTGATGTAGATCCTTATCCTCATATATGGGTACTCGTTTACACTGCTACAAGAAAAGATGTTTCCTCGGATATATGCAGATAAAAAGAAACACTTCCTAGTGCTCTCTGTATTAAATCTCTCTTATTTATTAAACGTAAAATGGATACGCACACATAAAAGCATCTCCACTGGTGCAAGTAAACAGTCATAGGTATAGACATGGACATGAAGTCACAGAAAGATGGCCGTGCAGGTGACGTCCGGCGTGTTCCTCCCTCAGGTACGCGTTACGTTCTATGGGCGGGACTTCTTCAGCGTGAGTGGAGGAACGCTCGTCACCCTCTAGTATATATCTATTAAATCAGCTGGTCATAATTCCCATTAATTACTCTAGTAAGCCCGGCCAATAGGGGGTCAATATAAGCTTATACTTCCGGGTCCTGGCTCAGGGCTTTTGGGCATGTCGCTGCATACATCACGCCCAACCAATAAGGGATCAGTGAGGGCATATGCTTCCGGGTAGTGATTCAGGACACTAAACATGCCTCTGCTTACATCACGTCCGGAACACATGACCGCCACTTCCACCTCCTATGGTGATGTAACAAGTCAATAGGAGGTGGACGGCTGAGTGTACTTCTGGATTAAAACACCAAAAATAACCTCTTGATTCAGGCAAAAAGATAAGGACACTGTCAACCAATCAGCGTGCATCGCCAAGAGGGACACACCCTCTCTACCATCTCAGCAGCAGCCCAGCGTTACTGCCTCTAATGGGCAGGGCCAGCTTTACACAATGGGCGAGAGGGCGGCCCCTCAAACATTACCATGGAAGCGTGATACACTCACGTCCTCCATGATTGATGGCACTGCTAGCCGACGCTTCTACATCAATAACACAAAAAGCAATATTAGTACTGTCTATAAGGGCAAGAAAGGGCTTTTTTTAAACACACATTCATGTAAACCCTTAACCAATGGTGAGTAAAAATCACATGTATAGGTCGGCTACCTATGGATGCCATGGTAATCTTACGATTTACAAATAGCTCCAAACCGACCACTGGTGATACAAAAACTAAAACAGTGGGACAAAAGGCAAGAAATAGACAAACCATTTTCTAACCTGCCCCATATATTGTTATAAATGCACCCTTGCTCGATCTCACTTAAAAACAAAAATACAAAACTATAAAAAATATAAATATACATCTGAGAAAAAATATTGACACATAAGGTTACGAAACACTGTGGACGTCACCCCACCGCCATCTTGTACAAATCATCATACATAAATACAGAGGTTCAAAGAAACCACATTAGCCTGCTGTAAGTAGCAAAAACTGGGTATCTATCTATCTCAGATTTTGGGGTATAGAAAAGGTGTCTCGACATTAGAGAGGGGGCAATTTTGTTCGACATTTCAGCCGCAGGGCGTCCTTTTGGATTTACGAGACCAAGGTTCTCAAACCTGCAGGCTTAAATGTTGAATTTGATTTGAATTGTTTTATCTCCAACATATAGATACCCAGTTTTTGCTACTTACAGCAGGCAATATGGTTTCTTTGAACCTCTGTATTTATGTATGATGATTTGTACAACACAAGGTGTTCCGTGTCTTTATGTATCAATATTTTTTCTCAGATGTATATTTATATTTTTATATATTTTTTATAGTTTTGTATTTTTGTTCTCTTTGTTTTTAAGTGAGATTGAGCAAGGGTGCATTTATAACAATATATGAGGCAGGTTAGAAAATGGTTTGTCTATTTCTTGCCTTTTGTCCCACTGTTTTAGTTTTTGTATCACCAGTGGTCGGTTTGGAGCTGTTTGCAAATCGTAAGATTACTATGGCATCGATAGGTAGCCGACCTATACCTGTGATTTTTACTCACCATTGGTTAAGGGCTTACATGAATGTGTGTTTAAAAAAAGCCCTTTCTTGCCCTTATAGACAGTACTAATATTGCTTTTTGTGTTTTTATTGATGTAGAAGTGTCGCTAGCAGTGCCATCAATCATGGAGGATGTGATTGTATCACGGTTCCATGGTTGCGTTTGAGAGGCCGCCCTCTCGCCCATTGTGTAAAGCTGGCCCTGCCCATTAGAGGCAGTGATGCTGGGCCACTGCTGAGATGGTAGAGAGGGTGTTCCTCTTGATGATGCACGCTGATTGGTTGACAGTGTCCTTATCTTTTGCCAGAATCAAGAGGTTATTTTGCTTCCGGTGTTTTAAACCGGAACTACACTTGGCGGTCTGCCTCCTATCGACTTGTTGCATCACCATAGGAGGCGGAAGTGGCGGTCATGTGTTCCGGCGTGATGTTAGCAGAGGCATGTTTAGTGTCCTGAATCACTACCCGGAAGCATATGCCCTCACTGATCCCCTATTGGTTGGGCGTGATGTATGCAGCGACATGCCCAAAAGCCCTGAGCCAGGACCCGGAAGTATAAGCTTATATTGACCCCCCATTGGCCCGGCTTACTACAGTAATTAATTGGAATTATGACCAGCTGATTTAATAGATATATACTAGAGGGTGACGAGTGTTCCTCCACTCACGCTGAAGAAGTCCCGCCCATAGGACGTAATGCGTACCTGAGGGAGGAACACACCGGACGTCACCCGCGCGGCCATCTTTCTGTAACTTCATGTCCATGTCTATACCCATGACTGTTTACTTGCACCAGTGGAGGTGCTTTTATGTGTGAGTACCCATTTTACTTTTAATAAATAAGAGAGATTTTATACAGAGAGCACTAGGAAGTGTTTCTTTTTATCTGCATATATCCGAGGAAACATCTTTTCTTGTTGGAGTGTAAACGAGTACCCATATATGAGGATTAGGATCTACAGGGTGGGCCATTTATATGGATACACCTTAATAAAATGGGAATGGTTGGTGATATTAACTTCCTGTTTGTGGCACATTAGTATATGTGAGGGAGGAAACTTTTCAAGATGGGTGGTGATCATGGCGGCCATTTTGAAGTCGGCCATTTTGAATCCAACTTTTGTTTTTTCAATAGGAAGAGGGTCATGTGACACATCAAACTTATTGGGAATTTCACTGCTGCCCATTGTATTGGATTGTCAATGCAACCCTCTTCTCCCACTCTTCACACACTGATAGCAACACCGCAGGAGAAATGCTAGCACAGGCTTCCAGTATCCGTAGTTTCAGGTGCTGTACATCTCGTATCTTCACAGCATAGACAATTGCCTTCAGATGACCCCAAAGATAAAAGTCTAAGGGGGTCAGATCGGGAGACCTTGGGGGCCATTCAACTGGCCCACGATGACCAATCCACTTTCCAGGAAACTGTTCATCTAGGAATGCTCGGACCTGACA
>BLSH010080519.1:1203695-1218646 GCA_018402905.1 Glandirana rugosa
GAGGTAGTGGTCCATGCACTGTCCACTACATGTCCCACCCGGTAAATATACCTATGTAGAATTATTTTACCCTTACCAACCACTATAATTGAAGGACAAACACCGTGTAATCATATACACTCCCCCCTTTGAAAAGTTCTACCCACCACTGGTACCACCGGTAAAACTTCAGCCGGTAAAACTTAGGTTGAAAACAAAAAAGTTATCCTTCTCCCAGTACACTGTGTAGTTTGAATAACCCTTAAAGTGTTCTTTTTGTTACCACACGAACCAAAATTGCATTGAAATAAGAAAGTACTCGATAAATGTTCAAAGAGAAACAAATGTCGGTAACTGTGCAAAAGTTTCCCCCCTCACATATACTAATGTGCCACAAACAGGAAGTTAATATCACCAACCATTCCCATTTTATTAAGATGTATCCATATAAATGGCCCACCCTGTACATCACCTGTCACGTACCTGGTGATGGAGTCTGATGTGCAGGGAACAACCTCTCTTACTATCCCGACTCACGGACCCCTGGAAGTGGGAACAGGGAGTTCGTGATTAAGGGGTGGCACGAGGGCTTGACAAGGTGGCTGGTGCCAGTGCAAGAGTCTTGCTGCAGGTGTGGTGAAGGTTACCGTTGGCCACTGGATGTCACCACCAGAGGGGCCGGGAGCCCATGCAGTAGGCAGAGGGATGGTCAGAGGCAGGCCGGGTTGTCAAGAGGCGGGCGGTGCAGTACCGGAGGAGTAGGCGAAGAGTAGTCGGGGTCACAAGCCGGGTTGTCAGGAGGCAGGCAGCGAGGTACATAGCAGCGGGCAGAGAGTAATCAAGGTCACAAGCCGGGGTCGGTGCTGGCAGACAGTTGGTAGTCGTGAATAAGCCGGGTCACAGGAAACAGGAAATCAGATAAACAGGTTGCTCAGGAACATGGTTACACTGTAGACAGGACAGCACTGGCTGCAGGGTGCTACTGGCTCAAATAGGCTGTTTGGCGCCATTGACGGCGCACACGTGCACAAGCACGCACACATGTGCACAGGCACGCGCACATACGCACACTCACATACGCAGAGGCGCACGCACATGCTATGTGCGCCCACGCACAGTCCTGGGGGCCACAGTTCTTTCCTGACATCACCTATTCAGTGTGATACATGCTTGAAGGCCTTCTGGGTCATATTAAGGAGGTGAGAGGCTGCTAGTAGTGGTGGTAATAGGATCCACACTGATTTCACCTGCATGAGTTGGAATGATAGCACTGTGTCACACAGCTGGGAATTTTTTCATCTCATTTGCATATTGATGGACTGTTGTTTGCGCTGCACTACTTCATTGTGAATATATATACACTTGCTGTCATGGAGCTTGGAGGGAAATGGAAGATACACAGGTATCAATCTTTACACAGTGGGGTTGATTTACTAAAGGCAAATAGACTGGTAAAGCTTCACTTTGCAAAGAATACCCAATCACATGCGAGGAAAACAAAAAAACAGCATTTTGCTTGCACATGATTAGATGATGGGAGTCAGCAGAGCTTCTGCTCATTTGCTAAGCTCTAGAGGAACTGCACCTGCAAAGTGAACAATCTATTTACCTTTAGTAAAACAACCCCATAGTCTCAATGACAATACATAACCCTCTACGATTATGTTGCCACTGTATTTCCTTAACTTGGACAAAACAGGATTTACCACCCCTAGTGACTGTGGCACCCTAAGCCATGGCCTTGGTGGCTTTGTGTCAAATCTGGCCCTTGGTGTAGATCTATAGTATTCAATGAGGTTAAAATGTATCCTCTTCTGTACCAGTCCCTTTCAGGTGGACTAACCCCTTTGTTAGTAATAGTGACTATGGGATTCATTTACTAAAGGTTAATAGACTGTTTACCTTGCAAGGGAGGTTGCACTTTGCAAAGAAAAAATTCCCCTGAGCTTATTAAATTACTTCTATCGTCCAATCATGTGCAAGCAAAAATGCTGTGTTTTTTTTCTTTTCACATGATTGGGTATTGTTAGCAAAATGAAATTTCAGCACATTCACTAAGTTCTGTGAAAAATTCCCTTGCAAAGTGAACAGCCTGTTTGTCTTTAGTAAATCAGCCTTTATATGTAAACACTTCGATTATCTACATAAAACAAATGTCTAATCATTAAAAGTCTCTGTTTCACTCACTACGCAACAGACTCCTCAACTGGTAACACCACCTAGAATCAAGTTATAGATTTGGATTCAAATCTCCATGCGATAATCTTTGTAAACTTGCTTTTGCCTACAAGATACCTAGAGAAACTCCACTTATGTTGACAACAAAAAAATCCCCTCTTTGATCTACGTACATTACCTACCTGTTTCTGCTCTGAAGGAAAATGTGTTTTGTCAATGTGCAAAAGTGAATCTGAAAGGTAATTATATTTTTATTATCAAAAAGCTGATGCACTTGCAGTGTTCTAATGAGGAAAATTGCAGGGCATCTCTTTAGAATTTTTTCTTGCAGGGGATGTCTAAAATCAGACTTTCTGTCCCTTAGACGTAAACAAGCAGTTGACACCTGCAGTGTTGGCGCATCCTCACTAAAAGGAAACGTTTGTAGGTTTCCTGGAGTTGGGCTTTAAAATCATGTAATAAATTCAGCAGATGCATGCAATAAAACCTATGGTAAAATTTAAAAAATGTTAACATGATAACATCAGAATTAAAACACAGCATGTGTTAATGCTCTCATAAATTAACATTTAGAAAGTACTGCAGTCTGAGCTCAAATCTGCATTAAATTTACATTTAGTAAAATGCCTAACAGGATGAAAGGAAATGTGTAATTGTTGCGTATAGAAACGTACATTTGCTTTCATTTTCTAACCTGCATTAGCAACCAGATTCCGTTGTAATTTTTTAAAGGCAATGCCAATAGCTTCTCTTTCCTTATTTCCTTAAAGGAAATCTGTCACAAGGGAATCCAGGAGGCTGCCATTACCTAATCCTATTTTTAAACAAAATACAACGTAGTTGTCTAGCTGTCATGCTTTAATACTTTGAATCACTTACTCAGAACAGGTATACAAATACAGACTTGTGCCTTTTCTCTCAGTTTGCTCTATTGAAAACTTGTTCTAAATCAATGTCTGAAAGTGCTGAAAGCACAATCTGGCATCTAGCATTTTGAGAAGGTTAGGCTGGGTTCGCACCGCTGCACGGAGCGGCTCACAGCAGGGGTCGAGTGCGTCCCTGATCTCCGTTACAGGTCCGATTAAAGCCCAAATTTTTCTCTGAGTTCAGACCTGAAACGGACCAGAAGATGCACAGGACTCCTGTGCAATTCGCACCTGAGCTGCACCTGAGCCGCTCCGGAGATGTGTGAACCGGCTTCATAGTGAGCCAGTCACAATCTCCTGACATGCGAATTGGATGTGGGGAAACCACATCCAATTCGCAATAGTGTGAACCCAGCCTGATAGTTGAATCCCCTAGAATTCTGTCAGGACAGATTTACATTAAACTGAGTTCTGCATGATACCCTCCACATTAAGCACTCATACATCAACAGGTCAGTAGAAGGATAGTAGAATTGTACTTACCAAACCTTCCTTGTGATTATATAAGGTATCCTCAGGTAAGTTACATGGCCCAGACCCCACGGGAGCAACTTTAATTAGTTAAGTAAAGTGTTCACCTCTACTATGTTCTCTTTAAGCCCTTGCTCCAAAATCACCTCTAGTCTATGTACTGTCCTCCCTACAATCATGAAAATCCAGGTTCACATTTCCTGGTATGGAAGACTTTTGCATTGGAAGTAAATATACCATATTAGGTGCTCTTACAGTGCCAGGGCCTCTTTGAACTTAAAGCATAAAGTGCTTGTTACCTTAAAGTGGAACTTTAGTCTGAAAATTAAGTCCTGCTAGATCACTTCAGGCTGGTCCCTTTTGCATAGCTATGTAAAACATTAAATATGAGTGCCTATACTGTTTAAAATCCAGTAATACACTGTCTCACCCTACTTTCCACATGCTCAGTTGCTCTCCATTTTTAGGCACAAACCGAGTTTGTAGAGGCCGATCTCCTGACAGCCTTAAAGCAGAATTAAACCCTCCTATCCTTTACAGGCAAAAAAGCTGCTTCTGTTTGATCTGTAACAACCATGGGGCTGCACATGTGATTAGACATTCCAGGCATTCCAGGAATGTAACTGTTTTTTTAAACTGTTGAAGCAACAGGTTTTCAGCTTTATGATTTACTGCTGGGGCTCTGGGCTTCAGTAAAATGGCAGCCTCCAGTAAGAAGAAACAGGAGCAATGCTGGATGCAATCTACAACACACGCTTATGTGGGTAGCATAATAATTATTGTGGAAAGTATGTTCTATACTAAAGAACATTATTTTTTATCAAGTTGTTATGGGTAAAGTTCCACTTTAAGTGACACATATGGTTAAACATCAAACCTAACTAAACTGGAGATGTTTTGTAAGGAGGAATGGTCTAAAATACATTCATCCAGAATCCAGACACTCATTACAGGCTATAGGAAGCGTCTAGAGGCTGTTATTTCTGCTAAAGGAGGCTCTACTAAATATTGATGTGATTTTTCTGTTGGGGTGCCCAAATTTATGCACCTGTCTAATTTCGTTTTGATGCATAGTGCGCATTTTCTGTTAATCCAATAAACCTCATTGTACTACTGAAATATTACTGTGCCCTTCAGTTAGTTATTTGATAGAAATTGCTGATCCAAACATCCAAATATTTATAAATGACAATCATGGAAATTGTTAGGGGTTCCTAAACTTTTGCATACAACTGTATACTGCAGTTACTGGATACTGCGGTTGGGCTGGCTTTTTGGTGGCCCTCATTTGCTATGGTGGTGGACCATTTTTGCCCATTTGTGTCTTCTCTGCCTCTGTCATATTTTTTGTGTGTGTTATGATGACATATGCTAGACAACTGTTGGGTATTTAATCAAGGAACTTGGAAAGCATGTGTCTGGCCATTTTATGAATGCTAAAGTATGGATTGTGGTAGAGAGCCCTGTGTGCCACTGTTAATGTTGTTCTAGTAGATATTTAATGGTGTGGTTCCATTTCTTATTCACTTTATCACCCTGTAGCTGGCATGTGGTGGGCTCATGGAACTCCCATCCTACCTTGTAAACTCAAGTGCGAAGTTTGAAACAATGCAGGACAAGAAGGCAAAGTGAATAACATGCCAATTCAGGTACTCGCATTAGGTAAATAAAAATGCCTTGAATAATTTATTATTAATTACATTGATTTATGTCCTTTGTATCTGCCTTATGTTTGATTTTTAACTCCGGTGGCCAGAGCTTTAAGCGTCTGGACTGGAAATGAAGAGGCTACCTTAAAATCTGATATTGATATGCCTTGATATAACATTGCTATGTTGTCTATTGTCAACACTGGAGCTAACCTCTAAATGTATTGCTTAAGTGGCAGTAAATCTTGTACACGTTTCGTTCTACCTATGGTATGCCTCATCAACAAAGGGTCTGTGCTATTTTCCATAAAACTGCATGCAATTATTTTGCGAGTCACTTGATTACATTATACACAAAGTTACCAGTGTGACATCAGGCCTTATTCTTCATGGAAGAGGAGCCACCACCAGCCCATTCAATAGTAGGATTTTTAGACCAGCTCAAGGATGTCAGATTTATTCTTCTATAATAGTGGTTTGAAGTGGTACTTTGTTAAATTCCACATACGATAATCATCTGTTTATAAGAACACACATTTTCAGTGTATCCATAATTTACCACTTCTCATATGTGTGTTCCATTATTGTTTCTTCAAGAATTTGTAAGAAAACCTTTTTTCAATGTATCGCTTACCCCCGTAGGACCGGCTGAGTTTGAAGATATAATTTACTACTCTGACAGTACAACCCTTTAAAAAAACATGACCCTTCTGGCACACCGGATTCCACTATGGAGCAATACTGTAATAATCAACACTGAGTCTAAAATGCAATTATTCAGATTGGCGTTTACTGTACAGACTGCAAAAATCAATGAAATGACATCCACAATGAAGATCAGCATTTAGCAATTAGAAAAATTGGCACAATTATGCATAAATATAACTACCTCGGTGAAACAGGTGACCCAATGGGATATCACACTTCCCTGACACTGGGGAACTCCCTGAAGAGAGGGGTAGATTGTCTCCCAATGTCAGAAATGTGCAAAAAAAAAAACTGCATTTAAATACTACAACCCAAGCTTAGCACAATAGTCTCTCAGCTTCTAGCAGAGCTCTGCACTTGGTCTTTGGTTGGTGCACTTATGAGTCTTCACTTAGGAGGGGCCCTGAAGGTATGTAATCTAGATCAACTCGTTTGCAATCCAGAGAAAGGCTTGAGTAAAGCAGATAACAAAGGATCCGTCACTGTGAAGTGATATCCAGGACTGATGCCTTTTTTTCAATACACTGCTCTCAGAGGCATTCAAGTTAACACACACAGTCATACCAGTCACTGACTTAATCAGGTATTTTCTTGTCTCACCCTCTTTGAGTTCTGGGGGGGAACAACCGCTCTGTCACTGCTACAACAGCCCGACCAGCCTCTGCGGGACTCTCCAGCAACACTTCTGGTTTCAATTGCAGTGATCACCACCACGATCGAGGCAGGGGTGAGTCGATCCTTAGGCAGACTCTGGGATGCTCTCTCACATACACAGCTCCCTGAAGCCTTCTTCTTCCCTCCAGACATGAGGCTGCTGTTCTTCTGATCTCTTCCAGGTCTTCCCTTCCTGTTAACCTCCCTCCTTCAGCCAGCATACTGGGATTTGCAGTCTGCATACCAATCAGTCTAATGGGAATCCCAGCACTTCGAACTCCGTTTTCAGGATACAGTTCTACTGCTTGATGCTCCTCCTGAGCTGGCTGACTTCAAGTTCCAATCAACAAACAGCAGCCAGAGCAAGTCAGGCTGCACTAACAAGTGTGTGTGAGTTTGTAAATTCCTGAGGGAGGGGGGAGGCAAATCCCTCTTTGGCTGTAGCAGGCTGTGTCAGTGATGCAGGATTTTATCCCTCCGCTACATCCACCCCCCACTTGAGAACCTTTGGTCCTCCAAAGGCAGGGAGGCAACATCTAGAGTACATACCGTTTACATCTTGAGGGAGGGAAAACAAAGTTACATACAGAGGGCATAAAATCATATCATCACGCAACCCTTTCTCTACTGGTAATACTCAAACTTAAACAACTCATCTCCTGACATAAATCTATCAGGGGAACCTCCCACCAGTTTTCACAAAGAGGAGGGTTGCCCTGATTGCTAGCTACCTCAGCAGATGTGTCTCTTCCAGATGTGCCAGGGGGTGGGTTAGGGTTGTCCTCCACAAAATCTGTAGTGGAAGGACCAGGCTCTAGGGAAGCTCTTTGAAAAACAAGGATCACCTCTTCAGAGCATTCACCCAGGTTGTCATAGGTTAGTCTCTTGGGTGGGCGAATGACTCTCTTCTCTTTAGCTTCAGGGGTCATGAGCATTCTCTCTTCTCCTTGCTCAAGTTGTCCTTGAACCTCTTCCTCTGCCAAGGTTTCTTTATTCACTGACGTCCACTGGAGTTTCTTCTACTGAATGGAACTCCTCCTCTAATGCAGAGGGATGATGGTCTTCAGAATCTATTGTGGGCAACTCAAGTAAGGAATCTTCTAAAGTGTGCGAGGATTGCCCTTGGGGCACGAACTCAGGGGCCTCTGGCCTGAGAGGTTCAGTTGTTTTTACCTCAGGGGAGGACAAAGAAGAAGGATCAGTAGGTTCTGATGCATGGGGTGGCCACAGCCAACTTACTCCCATTTCCTCGTCCTCACTGTCTTCTTCTTCAATATCCAGAGGCGCTGGTTGAGACCTGGTTACTGGACTAGACCTCTGTGAGACAGCAGGTGTAAGCCTATGCTCTGGGAGCGGTGGCATACGGACTGCCTCCGACAGGGGCAATAGGTGATTGCAATGCCACGTCTTCAACGGACCAGTGTTTCCTTCTGGTCTGATCTGGTACACTGGTAAACCTGGCAATTGTTTACAGATCACATAGGGCTGTGATTTTCAACGGTCAGCCAACTTATGTTTCCCAGGAATGCCCAGATTTCTGAGCAGTACTCTATCACCTGGCTGTAGATCTTGTACTTTCACTTTCAAGTCAAAACTTCTCTTGTTCCTCTCTCCTCTAGCATCTGAAGCAGCTTGAGCCTTTTCATAAGCAGTTTTCAAACTCTTTCTCAAACGATCCACATACCCCTTATGAGAGGCTTCAGAAGTACCATCCAGAGAGGTGCCAAAGGCTAAGCCAACAGGTAGCCGAGCCTCTCTTCCAAACATTAACAAATAAGGTGAGTAGCCGGTTGCGTCATTTGAAGTGCTATTGTAGGCATGCACAATGGCCGCTATATGTTTACTCCAATGTTGTTTCTGCTCTGAAGTGAGGGTACCAAGCATGTTCAAAAGGGTTCTGTTGAATCTCTCTGGCTGAGGGTCTCCTTGAGGGTGGTACGGGGTAGTTCGTGATTTCTTTATGCCAAGAAGATCCATCAGTTTCTTTATGAGTCGTCCCTCAAAGTCTCTTCCCTGATCGGAGTGAATACGTTGAGGCAGGCCGTAATGCACAAAGAATTTCTCTACTAGAACTTTGGCTATAGTGGGAGGCTTTTTGATCTTTGGTGGGAAAAGCTTGGGCATATCTGGTGAAGTGGTCAGTTATCACCAGAATGTTTCCTTGCCCACTCAAATCAGGCTCTAAGCACAGGAAATCAATACACACCAACTCCATAGGCCCTTGACTCTGGAGATGGCCCATTGGGGCAGCTCTCTGTGGCAGGGTCTTTCTCTGTATACATTGAATGCAAGAGTGGCAATGATTCTCAACTTCGGCTCTCATGCCAGGCCAATAGAACCGATCTTTTATCAAACTTAGAGTTCGGTCGGATCCTAGGTGACCATGTTCATCATGTAAAGCTGTCTGCACAGTTTTCCTATGTTTCTCAGGTAACAATAGCTGCCATTTTTCTTCGGTATCACCAGAGGGGCCCCTTTAGTAGACCACTCCGTTGCGCAGATGCAACCGATCCCACTCTCTTTGAAGTGTTCGTGCATCTCTTTGAGTGTCGGTGAGCAGTATGTCAAGGCACTGACTCTCTATGGCCCTTAGTGCCAATTTACAAAGCGGATCTTCCAACTGGTCTCTTCTCAATTCTTTCGTAGAGAGTTTTGGCAAACACTCCCCTCTGATTTTGGTGAGGTCACAATAACTCCTTGGGACTCCAATAGCCATGACTCCCATTTCTTCAGCCCTCGAGCCACCTCTCATCCTGTAATTCACACCTTCACTAAGAGCTTGTACACCTTCAGGAGACAACTGAGTCCACTCTTCTAGAGAATCTCCAGATTCATATGGCCGTCTTGACAGGGCGTCTGCATCCCCATGTCAGATCCCTGGACGATACTTGAGGCTGAAGGAGAATTCAGATAAAGCAGCCAGCCATCGATGACCAGTGGCATCCAGCTTCACAGTAGTAAGGATGTAAGTGAGAGGGTTGTTGTCAGTCTTAACCAGGAAGTCTGCCCCGTACAAATAATCTCTCAGTCTATCCACCACAGCCCATTTCAAAACCAGAAACTCAAGTTTGTGTGTCGGGTAATTCTTTTCACTAGGCGTCAGGCTCCTGCTTACATAAGCAACTGGGCGTAAGCCTTTACCATATTCCTGATAGAGGACCCCTCCAAGTCCATCTCGACTGGCATCAACATGAAGCTCATATGGTCTGGCTGGGTCTGCATAGGCCAGTACTGGAGTAGTGGTCAGCCTCTGTTTCAGTTGTTGGAATGCCTCTTCACATTGATCCGTCCACTGCCCTTGAATGGACTCCTTAGGCTTCCTATGTCCCCCAGTGGACCCAGAAGGTTGCACTGAATCTGGATCATCCCCACCTCTTTCCTTCTTCAACAACTCAGTGAGTGGGCAGGCCATCTTGGCAAACCCTTCCACAAATCTTCTGTAGTAAGAACAGAATCCCAGAAATGACCGAAGTTCTGTCACATTGGTAGGCCTTGGCCAGGAAGTAACAGCTTCTATCTTCTGGGGGGGTCGGTAGCCACACCTTCAGCAGACACAATATGACCCAGATAGCTGACAGAGGGCTGATAGAAGTGACATTTCTCCAATGACAACTTCAACCCTTCCTCATGGAGCCTCTTCAAAACCTTCTCCAGCCGTTCCTCATGCTCTTCCAGAGTTCTGCCGAAAACAATGACATCATCTAAGTATACCAACACTTCAATGAGGTTCATATCACCTACAGTCTTCTCCATCAATCTATGAAAAGTGGCTGGGGCACCAGACAGACCTTGAGGCATATGATCAAATTCAAAGAACCCCACCGGGGTAATGAAAGCAATCTTCTCCCGGTCTTCTGGGTGCATGGGGATCTGGTAATACCCGCTCTTCAAATCCAACACACTGAACCATTTGGCCCCTGACAGACTCTGTAAGGCATCTTCTATCCTTGGGGTGGTGTACTGGTCAGGGATGGTTCTTCGGTTCAAGGTTCGATAATCCATGCATAGTCTCAAAGATCCATTCTTCTTCCGGACTACTACTATAGGGGAAGCATAGGGGCTTCGAGACTCGTGAATGATACCTGTCCTCTTCAATTCAGCAAGTTGCTCATGTAGATCTTCAAGGTCTCCCAAAGGTACCAGGCGGACTCTCTCCCTAAATGGCTTGTCCTCCTCAAGACGGATGCTATGATGTGCACTCTTCGCACATCCCACATCAAATTCACTCTTGGAAAAGATTCCTCGCCATCTGAGAAGCTGAGCTTGGGCTCTGTCTTTCCATGCAGAAGAAAGAGGACTATCCTCTGGGTAAAACTTTTCAGCCGGGATTTCACGCATCTTTAGTACCCTTTCAGACCCAGTCACAGGCTTTGTAGTGCCGGTTGGGTCACTTCTAAGGGCGAGAGCGGGAATCTTCACTGGGTTGGCCGTGATGTTTCGGACACTGACCCAGACTTTCCCATGATTTCTACGCAAAGCTTTGGTCGAGACCACCTCTGGAATTATTTCCACCTCTGCTCTTGAACTCTCTCCTTCGAGCACTATGAAGGGGACAGGTTGCTCCCAATTTAGTCTCACCTGTGCTTGTAAACAGGCAACCTCTTCAGGCTGTAGCACTTTTTCTTCCTGATCCAGACGCCATACTTTGCCCACTCCCTCTAGTGGGGCCTTTTGTTCCTGAACAATGCGCTGGTAGGCTTGCCTCAACATAGGGTGTACCTTTGTGGCTGGGTGTTTAGACTCTGGTACCAATGGCATCAGCAACCTCCTGACAAGATCGGTGTTTGTTCCAATGATGAGGGAACTCTTATAAGCCCCAGGTGGGCGGGGGCAGACTACTGCCAGAGTGTCGAAGGCCTCAGTCCTTCCAGCTATGGAGTAATCGAAGGCTAGCTTGATTGGTAAGTAACCATCATAAGGGAAGTTCTGAATCCCAATCCCCCATATCTCCAATTCTTTTAATTTATGCAATGGCAGATGGTTGAGATGCTTGTCGTAGAAGTCTCTATAAAGGAGGGTCACTTGAGCCCCGGTATCCAATAGAGCTCGGGTGTACATTCCCTATACCTGGATAGGCACAACAGGGGAAGGTCCTACCAATTCCTCAGTGAACTTGAAAGGCACTGGTGTTTTAATTCTTCCAGTAGTTTGCGTCCACGCCTTCTTCTTGGGCCTTGGGCCCCGTTTTGGCTTTGGGATAGGCCTAAGAGCTTGGAGTGCATTGATCCTGCCATCCTGATCAGCCCTTGTCAGCAGAGGTGGGACACTAGGTTTTCTATAGGTGACAACAGTAGTCTTTGGAGGGGGTTTTGACTCTGGCTGACTTCTTCCAGTATCTCTCAAATTGGAGCAAGCTATTGTAAATGGACGCCCAGTTGGCTCCTTCACTGGGGTCCGCTGGAATTTTCCCGCCGGCCTTGGGCACTGTCCTCCAAACTTCACTGGACTTGGACACACTTGTCTGAAATGTCCCACTCCTCCACAATTGTAGCAGGTTCTTAGATTTGCTGGCTTCTCTACATGGGTATCCCTGGAGTTGGAGGGCTTCCCACGCTCTACAACTTCATCCTTAGGTTGAACGGTAGATTTTTCCGTCAACAGGGCTATCTTCTCCATTAGCTGCGACACTTGGACCCTTAGAAGTTTAACTTCTGAAGGGCCTTTGGTCGTGTTGACCCCCCTCACTCCAAAAACAGACTCAGCCACCTGGGTTTTGGTGGCAATGAGAGCCTCTTCCTCTCTGATAGCCTTCATGAATCTAGCATAGGTAAGTAGGTCATCTGGATTTCTAGCTCGAAGTTGCGGTATGATGGGATCCCCTGGCTAAGCTCCTCTGATCATTTGTGTTACTAGGTTCTTGGTTGCAGCTTTAGCCTCCATTCCACCTTTCATAATCACTTGTTGAAGAATCTGATCCAGCCGTGTGACATAGGCTTTTAAACTCTCACCTTCTCTCTGATAAGTGTGATGAAACATATAAATCAGTTCTGTGCAGTCTTCCACGCTGCCATAGACCATCCGAAGTGCTTCTAGACCACAGGTGTCAAACACAAGGCCCGGGGGCCAAATCCGGCCCTTCAGGTCATTTCATGTGGCCCTCACACCTTTCCTGCAGCTGCAGCACCCCCCTCATCTCCACCAGCCCCTGTCGGCTGTAGAGTGGAGGACAGAACTCCTTCAGATCCTGCTCCTCTCTGTGCAGTTGCAGCACCCCCTCATCTTCACCTCCTTTGGTCTTCAGAAGACTCCAGCTCTCCTCTGGTCCTCGTCCAGACCCTGCACTTTCTGCTTCCCAGCTCTGCCCCCACTGTGATGTAAGGAAGGGTGAAGGACCCTTGACTTCTGATGGTAAGGTGGGGGGGGGGGGCTCTTGGCATCTGATGTAAGGGGGTTGGTGCTCTGGACATCTAGTCTTGCATACACAACCGGCCCTTTCAGGGCGACCATAATGCTGATATGGCCCACGATGAAATCAAGTTTGACATCCCTGTTCTAGACACTCAGAAGCTGTGCAGCTAGGTTTGTCCCTCTTCAGGCTCCGAATCACACTAGAGGCGGGGGCCCGCAGACTTTCAATCACTCTTTGTCTTTTAATCGGGTCAGTCACTTCTAACTCCTGAACTGCTTGGGTGGTTTGATCAATCCAGGTGTCAAAATCATCCTCTCCAGTGGGTGTGGGAATTTTCCCTGAAAAAAATCGAAGCTTGCGATATCCACAATCAGCTGGCACTACTGGGTTCTTGAGAAGACCTGTAAGGAGTTTCCCAAACTCAGCCACTAAGAGGGAAGATGATTCTGCAGAGGAGGTAGCTGGCTGTAAGGTGGTGACTTCGGGGTCTGGCATGTGACTCTCAGACTCTCCCGAGGTGGGCCCTGAGTCATCTGGATGAATTAGTGTAACATTGACGTCCGCAGTCAGTGGGAAACTATCCTTCTGCAAAATACCTGGAACTCCCTTCTTCCATTCAGTCAGAACATAAGTACGGTTGGTACTAGGGCTCTCTCTCACATCCAGTATTGACATTCTCTGGCTCGTGTCTAAAGCAGCCCATGCTTGGTGGACTCTATCTTCGGTCCAGTCGCTTCCAGGAACACTGAAGACTACACACAACTCCTCTTGTCCATTCTCTTCTTTACACCACTGAATCACGGCGGCCGGGTCCATTTTGGCACGTCTAGGGGTTATGATTAGTATGGCTGACTGTAGAGTAGAGGGAATATAAATCCCGGACGAGCACCCCACATGTAGCGCTTACCCCCCATAGGACCGGCTGAGTTTGAAGATATAATTTACTACTCTGACAGTACAACCCTTTAAAAAAAACATGACCCTTCTGGCACACCGGATTCCACTATGGAGCAATACTGTAATAATCAACACTGAGTCTAAAATGCAATTATTCAGATTGGCGTTTACTGTACAGACTGCAAAAATCAATGTAATAACATCCACAATGAAGATCAACATTTAGCAATTAGAAAAATTGGCACAATTATGCATAAATATAACTACCTCGGTGAAACAGGTGACCCAATGGGATATCACACTTCCCTGACACTTGGGGACTCCCTGAAGAGAGGGGTAGATTGTCTCCCATTGTCAGAAATGTGCAAAAAAAAACTGCATTTAAATACTACAACCCAAGCTTAGCACAATAGTCTCTCAGCTTCTAGCAGAGCTCTGCACTTGGTCTTTGGTTGGTGCACTTATGAGTCTTCGCTTAGGAGGGGCCCTGAAGGTATGTAATCTAGATCAACTCATTTGCAATCCAGAGAAAGGCTTGAGTAAAGCAGATAACAAAGGATCCGTCACTGTGAAGTGATATCCAGGACTGATACCTTTTTTTCAATACACTGCTCTCAGAGGCATTCAAGTTAACACACACAGTCATAACAGTCAGTGACTTAAAGCGGTTGTCTACCCTTTTTGTTTACTTTTACCTACAGGTAAGCCTAGAATAAGGCTTACCTGTAGGTAAAATGAATATCTTCTAAACCTGTATGGTTTAGAAGATATTCCCTTTCTAATATAATATATCGTTACGGCGCACGCGCCGTATATGTTCCGGCAAAAGCCGGCATTTGTTCCGGACCCTGCCGGAAAAAACGAGGCCCGCACGCATGCGCGGGAGTGACGTCTCGCGGCTCCGGCCAGTCACAGCGCCGGAGCCGCGTACCCAGAAGCAAGATCTGGGTGAAGATGTCCGCTCCCACGGAGGGGACCGAGTGGGCTCGGTCGGATCTTCGTTTCAAGGTGAGTATTTCATAATGAGCTAGTATGCGGCATACTAGCTCATTATGCTATTATCTTGCAGGTTTTTATTTAAAAAAAAAAAAAAAATTTTTAGTAGACAACGGCTTTAATCAGGTATTTTCTTGTCTCACC
>BLSH010080519.1:1225324-1239555 GCA_018402905.1 Glandirana rugosa
TAGAGAAGAGTCTGAAAATTGGTCAAGGAATGGCTCAGTAACACTTTACTGCAGTCGTCCTTGGAGAGCAACTAGGCCCGGCTGCAATATACTACAGCCTAGCTAGTGCCTAGCTAGCAGAAGGCCCCCCACACAGGGGGGGTTAGCCCCATTTCTCGGTTATTTTCACCGAGAAATGGTGCACTGGCCGACACAGGTTAGTATCGGCCAGTGGTGGCTAGAAGGGCACGTGTGACGAGCACGCGCGAGGACCCCCGCGCGTCACGCCGCTAGCACCGACTCCGTTTGGCGACATTGCTCGACAATGGCGCCAAGAGGGACAGTGTGTGACTAGCACACAGTGTCCCTCTAACGCCATTGTCCGTGATCGATCCGACATCATATAACGTCGGCCCGGATCAACGAGAGGTTCCTGCTGACGTCATTTCACAATGACTCGGTAAGGAACTGGTTAAAAGTCTGAGAAGAGATACATTTCCTGTCTCTTTACAACTATGTACCAGCACAACTGTGTATGCCTCAACATGCAAAATACTCTCATTTTAACCCCCATGCCTTTTTTTTTTCACAGGGCGCTAAGTAAATACTAAAACTAATGCTGGGCTAAATAGCGTTTTTGAGAGTGAAAATGAGAGTAAGGCTCCATTTACACGGGACGCTGTTTCAACCTCTCCTGAACGATTTTTTTTGACAGCTAGAAGCCGGCGTCTAAAACGGCTGGTTTGCCGCATTTTGCATGCCGCGTTTAGCCGCATTCACGTCTAGGAGCATTTTTTAATTTTTTTTTTTTAATGGAAACGCCTGTAAATGAAACGGTCCTAGACGTGAGTTACCGTGTTTAGCTGCGTTTACAAGCTGTTTGCCGTTTCAAATGCCCCCGAACTGGCGTCTGAACCCATTTTTTTGCGTTCCAAAAAAGCCTCTAAACTCAACTGCCTGGAAATGACCTTAAATGAACCTGTGTAAATGTACTGATAAGATAACAGAGGAAAGTTCAGGGCAGCTGAAAAAAATGCCCAAATGCCTCTAAACGCCCGTTTACCAGCAGCAGTGTAAATGAGATCTTATGCCCAATGCAAGTTTCAGCCATTGATTCTAATGGTATAATTGTAACTTCCCCAAATAAATCCTTTTCATGTTGAGATAAAATGTAGCTTTTTCTCAAAGAAATTGTCCTTGCAACAATGTTGCTTTTTCTTCATCTATTTTGTTTTTAAGAATCCTAGAATGTGTAATGTTTTCATGTTTTTGGAAAATACATTTTTCTCTGTCTCTCTCACTTTTTGCTGTCCATTTCACAAAAATCTTTACCCAAACTCAAACCCAGTTGTCTTTACAAACCACAAACAATAGGATTGCTGATGCAAATTTAAAATGAGTCAACATCAATAATATACAAGCTCTTGGAGGGGAACATTTTAGTAATCAGAACGGTATCATTAGCAGTGATAAGCAGTAATTGGCATGGATTTATGAAGAATCGTTCTTGCCAGACCAATCTGTTGACCTTCTACGAGGAGTCTGGTATGGAAAGTGGGGCAATAACTTGCACGCAAGATGTGGAAACCTTGCAAGAAGATCTAGACAAATTAATGGGGTGAGCAACTACGTGGCAAATGAGGTTTATTGTTGTAAAATGTAAAAGAATGCATTTGGATGCCAAAAATATGAATGCAGTTTACTCGCTAGGAGGAGAACCTTTGGGGGAATATAGGATAGAAAATGACCTGGGGGTCCTAGTAGAGGACAGGCTCAGCAATGGCATGCAATGCCAGGCTGCTGTATGCAAAGCCAACAGGATATTGGCATGCATTAAAAAGGGTATTCATTCCAGAGATAAAATCATAATTCTCCCACTATACAAGACTCTGGTCCGGCCGCATCTTGAATATGCCTTCCAGTTGTTCTCTTTGGAAAAAAGACTCTTGAGAGGGGTTATGATTTCAATGTACATATACCATACTGGTGACCCCACAATAGGGAAAAAGCTTTTCCGTGAAAGGGTATTTAAAAAGACATGCGGCCATTCACTAAAATTAGAAGAAAAGCGGTATAACCTTAAACTGTGTAGAGGGTTCTTTATTGTAAGAGCCCTAAGGATGTGGAATTCCCTTCCACAAGCAGTGGTTTCAGTGGGGAGCATCAATAATTAAAAAAAAATGTTAGATGGGCACCTTAACGACCACAATATACAGGGGTATACAATGTACTATTAACATATAAGCACACACACGGGTTGGACTGAATGGACTTGTGTCCTTTTACAACCTTACCAACTATGTAACTATATGAGTCAAAATGTTGTGTGTTTTTTATTATTTCCAAATGATCATAATTTGAGCCCAAAAAATGTGATATGTGTACCAACATCAGAAATATTAATGTCATTCCAAAAAATCAGAGGATAACATAATTATTCTACACTCACACACCAATAACCACCAAATATCACAAAATAAATCAAGAAGAATAACTCCTAACTAATGTAATTCCACCACCTATATGTCCAAAGAAATGCAGTATCTGTGTATTTATGTGTAGGAGGGTTCCACATGTGGCAGCACAGTGGCTAACAGGTTAGCACTTCTGCCTAGCAACAATGAGGTTCTTGGTTCAAATCCCAAACATGCCACTTCATGTAGAGAAGTTTTCTGTTCTCCCTATGTTGTTAAGCATAACTCCTGACTCAGGGCCTTACCTAAATTATGTTCAAATGTAGCATTTATGTGTAAGAGGGTTCCACCACCATTGCAAATTGTGTCTTCCAAGGACTATAATCTGCCTTAACATTTCCCCAACAGCACTAACTGCAGCCTCTTAGCAAGCCTAAACCCACAACATGATAGCTGTTTATCTCTCAGCATGCTGACAGTAATCAGACATAACCAGTCTTCAAAACAGATAGCATATGCCAGAAACAGGTTGTTCACTGGCTCTCTGGCTTTCCACAGTACATCTGCATTGATTAACTTCTTGCACCCTTGGGATTTGGACTGTTTGACACCACATAGATGCAGCCTATAAACATGGCAGCACAGTGGTTAGCACGTCTGCCTGTTCGAATCCCAATCCTGCTATCTGGCTAGAGGTTTGTATGTTGTGGGGTTAAAAGTTTATTTTTTCACCAGTGATTACATTTTTGATGGGTTTCACATAATGGAACCCCAAGAAATAACATTATAAATCAAGCAAGTGTGCACCAAATCTAGAACTGGGGTGTTTTGGGCCAGATATGGATGTATAAGTCTGGTGTGATTCTGCCCACATATTTTAATGTTTTATGCTGATGATGAATGACAAAAGTGCTTTGTCACCAATTCGTGTGAAGCAGCCTGTTAGGATAAAGGACATTCCTGTCCATTTCCGGCCTCCCGTGCACGTTCGCGCACATCCGCGCGCTAATGGCACCAATAGCGGCCATTTAAGCAGGACAGCAAGTGCTGTCCGTTCTACAGCGTTTCCGTGTTCCTGAGCAACCTTTTCTGAGCTACCTGTTACCTGTGACCCGGCCTGTACCCTGCATCTGCTTGAACTCTGCCTGCACCGACCCCCGGCTTGCCTACGACCATTCTTCTGCCTGATCCCTGTGTACCTCAATCTGCCTGCCTGTTGATGACCCTGCCTGCACCCGACCACCCGACTGCCTGCTCCTCTTGTACCATTCAGCCGCATGTTATTGACCTGGCCTGCATCACTACTCTTCAGTCTTGCATGGACCTCTGGACGACCTATTACCATCACCTGTGTCCAATCCAGCCCTCATGCTCCCCTGTGCTCCAGCACTCCCTGTCTGCTCTGTCAGCGGTTCTGGAACCAGGGTACTTGACACAGCCCTCACAAAGTTGTCATTTCCTGTTTTGGACCCTCCACATGCCCAACAATGAACATGTTTGATTTGGAGATTTTTGGGATCACAGATCATGGCCAGAGCCTTGGCCATTTGTTTTTTTGAGCTTTACACCCTGCACAAATATCAACGCTGAGGCATTCTTTCATTTGTAAAGAGTGTGTATTCCTAACTAACTTGAGGCCTACCTCAGGAGACAGAATCAATTACACTGGTGGGTGTGTCCTTTACTGGGTGGGTGGAGGTGTGCTAGCAATATTAGCTAGGTTATTTAAAGGCCTGCATTTGTGGCGGGTGTTTGGCTAAGAACAGGCCTGAATCTTTCTTTGCAGTGTGTATGTTGGGTTACAAATAGATATGTTTTTTACATTTTTTGGGGGGTGTATAATTCATGACTCACACCCGCTAACGCTGTGGTTTGATGATTGCTTCTAAATCTCATTCTAAATGTTAGACTTACAACTGTCTATGTAATGGTTTAGATGAAAAGGAAGGTTCCTCCTAATTCATTCATGCTGTTTGTGTTAATGCAGTTTGTGTGCTGCTTTTTTGGCTTTTGTATTCATTGTGTCTGTTTTTGCTTATGATAATTCTGCCATGTAACTTTTTAGGGGTTTGGGGCAAGGACTTTTGATCACAAAAAAAGTTAGTCATGCTTATTATTATCTTGATTTGTATCCCTGCTTTTCTAATGTGAGTTGATTAATGTGTCTAATTTTTAGTGTCTCACCCTTAGATTGTAAGCTCTTTTGAGTAGGCCCTTCTAACTATATTGTCAAATGCTAGAGCATCATTTCCATGCCTCTTTTTTGGCCCAAGTACATTAATGTACCAAATGTTTATACTATTGTTGAAATAAAAAGTTGATTGTTTTTTGCTTTGACTTTTTGCAGACTAGAAATACATATTTTATAAGTGCAATACCCCTTCAACTCTGTATTCAATCTAGTTGCATACAAAAGTATTTGGTTGTGCCACACACGCAAGTAATTGAGTAGAAAGTGTAATGGGGGGGGGGGGAAGAACCTCCCCCACAAAAAAATAAAAATAAATCCTTGCTCCAAACCTGAATTTCAGGGCCCTACTAATTATTTTGTAAACTAGGTAAGCCATGAAATATGCCAACTAAATATATATTCTCTCTAAGCACCAAATTAAGAAAAAAATACCCCAAAAACTAATTTTTAAACAAAATTTGGCATGGGGTCCCCCCGAAATTCATACCAGGCTCTTTGGGTCTGGCATAGATTTTAAGGGGAACTCCACGCCAAAAGTAAAAAAAAAAATTGGCATGGGCCCCCCCCCCCCCCAAATCCATACCAGACCCTCTTATCCGAGCATGCAGCCTGGAGGTCAGGATAGGGGGGATGAGTGAGCGCACACCCCCTCCTGAACCGTACCAGAGCACATGCCCTCAACATGGGGAGGGTGCTTTGTTTATGGGGGCCACTGGAGAGGGTTGTCGGGGTCTACGGGCAGGGGGCTTATCCTTATCAGAATCTGGAAGCCCCTTTTAACAAGGAGGCCCCCAGATCCCGGCCCCCCCTATGTGAATGGGTATCGGATACATCGTACCCCTACCCATTCACCCCCAAAAAACTGTGAAATGTAAAAAAAAGCCAAGAGCCGGTTCATGATAAATCCTTTATTGCAAAATGGCCCTGAATGAGCTGTCTTCTCCTGCCGCCTTCTCCTGCCGCTGTCTCTCCCGCCGCCGCCATCTTCTCCCGCTGTGTTCTACCTTGCCACCGGTTACTCGTTTAAAAAAAAAAAAAAAACAATCCGGCTCTCCGGGTGACGTCATCGTATGGCTACAACCCATGGCTATATAAGAGATGCCAGACAGCGGGTGAGAACACAATGGAGGAAGACAGCCACAGAAGAGCGGCTTTTTTTTTTATTCAGGGGTAACTAACCGCGGGAGAGATGGCAGGCAGAAGACAGCTCAGAGCTATTTTTCAATAAAGGATTTGTCAAAAACCGGCTCTTGTTTTCTTTTTACATTTCACTGCTTTTTGGGGTGAATGGGTAGGGGTACATCCGACATCTAGAACTGAGGGCCCCCTTGTTAAAGGGAGCTTCCAGATTCCGATAAGCCCTCTGCCCGCAGACCCCGACAACCACCGGCCAGGGTTGTCGGGAAGGGGCTCTTCTGGGTTTTTTTTTTTTTGCAGTAAATTCTTTTTTACATTCAGCTGTCAGCGGGGAACCCCACATCAGTGCAAACCACCAAGCCATTGTGTTAATTACACTGAGACCTGCATAATAGTGTAGTGGTTACAGTTGCCGACACCCGGCTATGAAAAAGTCCAGATCAAAAACGGCATGCTTTCCCAACCATGCCCTTCAGGTCTGGTCTGGATTTTAAGGGGAACATCAAAAGTATGAAAAAATGGCATAGGGTTCCCCCCCAAAATCCAGACCAGACCCTTATCCGAGCATGCAGCCCAGCAGGTCAGGAAAGAGAAGGGACAAGCAAGTGCACCCTCCTCCTGAACGATACCGGGCCGCATGCCCTCAACATGGGGGGAGGGGTGCTTTGGGGTGGCCGGGCCCGGTGGTTGTCGGGGTCTGTAGGCGGGGGGCTTGTCGGTTTAACAAGGGGGGCCCCCAGATCCCGGCCCCCCATGTCTATGGGATGTATTGTACCCCTACCCATTCACCAAAAAAAGTAGTATAGTGTGACAAAAGACAATAGCCAGTTTGTTATTAAAAATGTCTTCTGCTTCTTTCCCTGCTCCTTCCTCCGGTCTTCTCTTTCCCCACTTCTTCCTCCGGTCTTATCCCTCTTCCTCTGGCTTCTTCTTCCTCCGGTCTTCTCCTTCCCCCCCATTTCTTCCTCAGGTCTTCTTCTTCTTCCTCTGCCGCCGCTCCCGCCACTGACTCACTGAAGATACAAAAACGACCCTCCTCCGACGCTGCGCCCAGCCGATCTGTCCGCTATCATGGCACACATTTCATATATAACTATGATGCGGCGTGGTCACCGGATGGCATCCTCTAGCGAGCCCACCCCCTTGTGACATCACGGACCCATCATGCCTCGGGCTGTGAAGTCACAAGGGGCGGGGTCTCTGACATCATCCGCCCCATTTATTGTTTCACTTTAAGCATCGTTAAAATCAATGCTCCCTTAAAAACGATTGTTTAAAAACTTTTTTTGCATTGATACATGTCCCCCCAGGGCAGTACTCAGGTACCCATACACTTTTATGGCAATAACTTGCATACAAGCCTTCAATGAGGACTTTTGATTTCATAATAATAATACTAAACTTTATGTTACATAGCACCTTTAAAGGTGGCTTCTCAAAGTGCTTTACAAGGAAAACACAAGAAATACACAGGATAAAAGGAAATACACAGGATAAAACACAAGAAATACACAGGATAACATAACATAAGGGATAAAGAGACAATTAAGTGAAAGCTTGTCTAAAGAAAAAAGTTTTTAGATTTGATGTGAATGAGTTTAGAGAAGAGGATTCTCTGACATTCTTAGGAAGTGAATTCCATAGCTTTGGAGCATAGCAGGAGAAGGCTCTCTCCCCCATTGAGTGTAGGTGAGTAGGGGACACACACAGTAGACCAGAATTTGAAGAGCGGAGGTTGCGAGGGGGGGGGGGGGGGGAGTAAGTTGAAAAAAGTTGAGAGAGATAATGGGGTGCCAAGCCATAAAGAGCCTTGTAGGTGAGCAAGAGGATCTTCAAGTCTATGCGAAACCTAACAGATAGCCAGTGCAAGGACTCCAGGATAGGTGTCACGATCCTGGTGGTGGAGTCTGTCTTAGCAGGGAACAACCACTCTTACACACCCGATTCGGGGACCCCTGGTAGTGTAGACAGGGAGTCCCAGAGTGCGGGATGGCACGAGGGCTGGATGGTCACTGGTGGTGATGTGAGGCTCCAGAAGGTCGTGCAGACAGAAGAGTGGTCGTGCAGGCAGGGTCGGTAACTGGTGGATCAGAGAGGCACAGAATGGGCAGGCAGAAGAATAGTCAAAGTCCAAGCAGTGTTTGTTCACAGGCTGGCGGCAAGGTACAGAAGGGTTAGACAAGCGGATGGTCGTGGATAGCCGGGGTCGGTGCAGGCAGATAGGTAGCAGGTCAGGGCAAGCCGGGTCGGTACACAGGAACAGGAACAACACAGGAAGCAGGTTTCAGGTAGGAGAGCTGAAGCTCGCAGGTACTCAGACGCTGTAGAACGGACAGCACCTGCTGACAGGTGCAGGGAGCTAAAAATAGGACAGTTTGGTGAACGGCAAAACTCGGCAAAAAAGTCCAGAACATGGCCTGACTTCACCAGGCCAATCTTTTCCTAACAATAGGGGTAATATGATCACTTGTACCAGACCTAGTCAGGATTCTGGCTGCAGAATTTTGAACATATTGGAGCTGATTTATGATGGATTTAGGTACATCAGCAAGTAAAGCATTGCAGTAGTCAAGTTGGGAGAGTACAAATGTATGGATTAGCTTTTCAGCTACAGTGTATGATACCATGGGATGCAGCCGAGCAATGTTTCTCAAGTGGAAAAATGATGTTCTGACAACATTTTGTACATGTGGCTCAAAGGTTGGACTAGCGTCAAATATCACCCCTAGACTTTTCAATTTGGACTGAAGCTCAAGTACAGTACCATCTATATATAAGCTATTTGGACTGGACATACATAATTGATGGGGGTGCCAATAAGCATGACTTCAGTCTTGTCACAGTTTAATCACAAATACAGTTAGATAGGAGAGAAGCAGCCAAAGTAGAATCTGGTTTAGTGTGGATGTATATCTGAGTGTCATCAGAAGTGATACTTGAGTCCATTTGATCTAAGCAGTTGGCCAAGTGGAAACATGTATATGATGAAAATTAAGAGACCCAAGATTGAGCCCTAAGGAACACCGTACTTGACTGAGCCAGATTCAGACTTGAATCCACCAAGAGAAAAAGTGACAGCGATCAATGAGATATGACTTAATCCATTTCAGAGCCAATTCTGAGACTCCAAATATGGTTTCAAGGTGAGAGAGTAATAGATTGTGGTCTACAGTATCAAAGGCAGAACTAAGATCTAGTAGAATAAGAATAGTTAGTGACCTGGAATCAGAGGTTAACAGAAGGTCATTAACCACTTCCCGCCCGGCGTATAGACAAATGACGTCCGGGCGGGTGGCTCATTATCCTGACTGGACATCTATTGACGTCCTCAGGATAATCCGCGATCGCGCGCCCCTGGGGGCGCGCATTGCGGCGATCGGTGGTGCCGTGGGTCAGTCTGACCCACCGCATTAACGACCGAGGTAAAAGGCTTTGATCCGAAGCCTTTTACCATGTGATCAGCCGTGACCAATCACGGCTGATCACAGTGTAAATAGGAAGAGCCGTTTATCTGCTTTTCCTCTGCTCAGGTCTGCAGACCTGAGCAGCGGAGAGCCGATCGGCTGCTCTCCTGACGGGGGGGGGGGCTGCGCTGAACGTTTATCAGCGCAGCCACCCTCAGGATCACCCCCACTGGACCACCAGGAAGCCGGATCAGGACCACCAGGGAGCCCCCCTCTCAGACATCGCAATGAGGCCGCCTGGGACCACCAGGGAAGGCACACAGAGGCTGCCCAGGACCACAAGGGAGCCCCCACTAGACCACCAGGTAAGGGCAATATTATGCACTGTAGGGATGGCACTGTGCCCATGTATGATGCATGCCAGTGCCCACCACTGCCACCTATAAGTGCCCACCTGTGCCACCTATCAGTGACCACCTGTGCCACCTAAAAGTGCCCACCTGTGCCACCTAAAAGTGCCACCTATCAGTGCCCATCAGTGCCCAGTGCCACTTATCAGTGCCGCCTATGAGTGTCCATCAGTGCCGCATATCAGTGTCACGTATCAGTGCCTGTCAGTGTTGCTTGTCAGTGCCGCCCATCAATGCTGCATATGTGCCCCATCATCAGTGCAACCTTATCAGTGCCACCTCATCAGTGCCTATCTGTACTGCCTCATCAGTGCCCGTCAGTGTAGCCTACGAAGCAATCACCTTTCTGGGCCAACTATGGCTTCCACCCCACAGTGCTCCCTAGCTTTGCAGGTGAAACCACGGTACCAGCAGTACAGGAATCCTTGCAGTTCTTACAGTCTAACTGGAAGCTGCTACAAGAGACGCTCACCAAAACACAGGAATTGAGCAAGGCCGCTTTCGACAAGAGGAAACGCGGCAAACTCTACCTGCAACCTGGCGACAAGGCCTGGTTATCTACAAAGAACTTGAGATTGTCTTGTTCATCCAAGAAGCTGGGTCCACGCTTCATTGGCCCCTTTTCTGTCAAGAGGAAGATCAATCAGGTCTCCTACGAGCTGGAACTTCCCCCGTCTCTGCGGATACACCCGGTGTTCCATGTGTCCTTTCTGAAGCCGGTGGCCCCGGATCCCTTTCCCAATAGAGCTGTAGCTCCTCCAGCCCCCATCCTGATTGATGGAGAAGAGGAGTTTGAAGTAGAGTCAATACTCGACTGCAGGAGAAGAGGTGGCGGAGTCCAGTATCTGGTAAAGTGGAAAGGCTACGGGCCAGAAGAAAGCTCATGGGAGCCCGAAGCTAATATCCATGCCGACGAGTGTATCCAAACCTTTAAGGATAACAACCCTGCCAAGCTGAGCATCCGGAGGCTGCCCCTTGGCCCCTTGGGGGGGGGGGGGCAATGTTAGAAGAAGACTGTGCTGAGGACTTGTTTGCACTTTGTTGTGCTTTTCTCACGCCGAGGACTTGTTTGCACTTTGTTGTGCTTTCCTCATGCTCCTGGAGGAGGCGGCGCCAGGCAGCTCTATTTGAACTTCCTTCTCCTGTCAGCAAGTGCTGTCTGTTCTACAGCGTCTGAGTACCTGTGAGCCCAGCTCTGTTCCTGTATTCCTGCTCTTGTGTGGTACCTGCCTTCCTGATCCTACCCGGCTTGTCCTGACCTGCTGTTTGTCTGCCTGCAACGACCCCGGCTATCCACGACCATCCAATTGTCCGAACCCTCTGTACTTCCGCTGCCAGTCTGTTAACGAACTCTGCTTGGACTTGACCACCCTTTGCCTGACCCTCTTGTGCCGCACAGCCCGCCAGTTGCCAACCCTGCCTGAACGACCATTCTTCTGCCCAGCAGGAACATCTGGACCTTCACACCACCACCAGTGACCATCCAGCCCTCGTGCCATCTCGCACTCTCGGGCTTCCTGTCTGCTTTACCAGGGACCTCTGAATCGGGTGCGCAAGAGTGGTTGTTCCCTGCACACGCCAGACTCTACCACCAGGATCGTGGCACAACCATATGTAGGTCAAGAGCCTTGTGCGCACCCACCATGATACCATGAGAATCAGGGGTAGGGTCCGCTGAATACTGAGCCCTGGCTGCCACGAGGGAGGATTCCAAAGACTCGAGGGTGGCTCTGCTAGCCTTCCTATGCCCTGCTATATTAGCAATGTATGAGCCCCTTACCGTCACCTTGAAAGCGTCCCAGATAGAGCCCGCCGAGGAGGACTGAGCAATTTCTATCCAAAACCTTGAAATGTCCTGTCTAATGGGTTCTTGCAGCTCAGGAGTTGCGACCCATAGTGGACTAAGCTTCCACGCCCTAAACGATGGCCTATGTCCCAATGTGAGTTCTATCACAATGGACGAGTGGTCAGATAAAGTTTGAGCTAAATAACTGACTGACCTAACACTTAAAACCAAGTCCTGTGATCCCAAGGCATAGTCTAACCTGGAAAGAGCACGATATGTCTGTGATTGACATGAGTACACTCTGTCTGTAGAATGTTTTTGCCGCCATAAATCCACATATCCAAAAGAGGCACACCACTGTTTAAACAATTTAGATTCATACTGAAGGGGTCGCAATCGGTCCAGATCTGGATCCAAGACCGAGTTAAAATCCCCAACAATTAGCATAGCCATTGATGGCAACACTGTCATCTGTACACTTAGCTCTGTGAAAACTGCAGCCGTGACTGGGGGGGGGGGGGGGGGGCACATACACCGCCACCAACAGAAAGGCATTGCGTGTATAACACAGTGCAGTAGCACATATCGCCCATTAGGATCAGTTACAACCCGGAAAAGGGGAGTCCCTTTCTTACCAATATGGACACTTCTGGGGCGTAATTAGAATATGTGGAGTGATAGCCAGACATCACCCAATGTTTTTTAAGGGCAAGGATCCTAAATCCTAGCAGATGGGTTTCTAGCAGGCACAACATTTGCAGCTTATGATTTTTAAGAAAATTAAATAATGAGGCCCTTTTAAATTTAGAGTTTAACCCCCTTATATTCCATGAAATACACTTGACATTAGCCATTTGAGAAGGGAACAATACCACCAGCCCCTGCACGGCTGCAGACCCAGAGGAGGGAGGAGGTCAGGCCACTAACAGTCACATTCACACACAGACAATCCACATTCACAACACCACACAAATGAACACATACAATATTATACCCGGGAGGGGGATGCCCCAACAATGAATTTACCCCTACCCAACTCCAAAACAGGAGCAGGCTTCATCCCTAAACAGCCAACTGGAAAAGGAAGCATGACCGGTACAGCCAAAGCACAAACAGTGTGTAGATCAGCAAGTGATCAAAATAAACAGTAATCTGTTAAAACAGCATAGTCTCCAAGAATGGACCATATTCCTCGTCAGAGTAAAAAATAATGACATGACGTACCTGTCCCAAAAAATAAACAAAATAAAGCGACATCGCAGCAAAGCCAATGGAGAGAAAGAAAAAGAAAGTCAGGTATTTGGTGAACCACCAGACGAACAACCAGGCTGCTTCAGAGATTCAAACCAGGATAAAACTGTAGCAGGGGTTTGAAAGAAATGAACCTGGCCCTGGTAAACCACTCTCAGTGTAGAAGGAAAGAGCATGGAATATTGAATGGTCTTCTTCCTCAGTTTCATCTTTTTTTTTTTTAATCTTTATTTTTATTAAATTTCAGAGATACAAAAATATAGAATGTAAAGTATCAAATACAAGTGCGTAGAAGGCGAAGTGAACATCTCAACAGTACAAAGCATATTACATCGTATCTTAGAGAAGGCTATTTCAATACATTTTGTAGGTCAAAATTGCTAAGGCAGTTGCCTGTTCCAAGATTGCTTTGCACAAAACAATGGGATTGATGTGTAACTGATACTAAGATGCACATTATACAACAGTAGAATTCAACAAGGAATTGGTAGGGTTAAAGGAGGTAAAGAGAGGAGGAATATCAAAAGTGCATTTAAGAAAAGGGAGGAAAAGGAAGTAAATAAGCGCCAAATGATTGAAGGTAAAGGAAATATCATTCGTGGTCCGGTTAGACTCCAAAAGAGAGGTGTTTTAGATGTTAGTGAGATGTTCCCTCCAGACTTCCCAGCACGTGTTGAATGCTTTGCGTTTGGTTAAGTTAGTTATTAACAAGGATTCATAGGTGTAATGTGTGTGGACCAGGGCTAGTGCGTCCAGGGGATTTAGAGTATTGTCAGTTCTCCAATTCCTAGTTATGAGCATTTTTGCTGCCAAGAATATATGTGTGACAACTGCTCGGAAGTCCGGAGGGAACCGCTCTATTACCAGACCCAGAAGAGCCAGGGCCGGGTCTGGTCTTGTGAGACAACCGGTGATAGAGGAGATTTTCCTAAAAATGCCGTTCCAGAAGCTAGTAAGACTTTTACAGTTCCAAAATACATGCAACATGTTTCCGATTTCCCCGCAACCTCTCCAGCACAGAGGGGAGGAATCCCGAGAAAAATTAGATACTCTAAGAGGCGTTAGGTACCACCTCAGGGTCAGTTTCTGATAGGATTCCCAATGGTTGATACACTTAGAGGACCTGTAAATCGTGTGAGCAGCCGTTTTCCATTGTTGGAGTGTGAAGGAACGTTCTAGTTCGTGTTCCCATTTTAAATGGTGCGTGGATTTGGAGAAGGACATTTTTTGGTGGGGGAGGTTGTAGAATAGGGAGATCCCTTTAGTCATATACTTGGGGTTCTTATAGAATTCCCATGCCTCTTTTGGTAGATAAATCTTATGTGTTTTCAGGGAGTTGAGGAGATGGGAAATCCGAATATGCATATAATAATCGGTATATGGAATGGCGTACTCGTTCGATAGATCCTGAAAGTGTCTCAGCCCACATACATCATAAAGTTGGGAAACATGCACAAGCCCTCTAGAGTTCCATCCTGAAAGATCTAAGTTAGGGATCACCTCAGAGAAGATTGCTATGGGGACGGGAATTTCAGTAAATGTTTTTGGATCGTGTTCTAATTTACACAGTTGCCTCCAAGCGTTGATTGTGGCTTGGATAGTTAGGGGGAAGCGATGGAGGGGATGAGGTTTCCATACGTCTGCTAAAAGAAAGGTTTC
>BLSH010080519.1:1244117-1254654 GCA_018402905.1 Glandirana rugosa
CCCGTCGAAGACTCCCTTGAATCCCTCCATTGCCGGCCTGGGAAAAAATCGTCGGCGTGGACTTGTTAGGGTGTAGGCGACTAGAGGGAATGGATCCCCCTGAGTGTCGTCCGAGTAGATGATGGACCCCTGTTTTTTTTTCAAAATTTGCCGCCACTAGGCGGGCGCTAGCCGTCGGCCGGGCTTTAAATCGGGGGCCGAAGTTAACGCCGGATGGGCGAGCATCGCCGCCGGTAGAACGCCGGGTTAGAATACCTGACTATCTCGTTTTTTGTGTTTTTACTCCCTCTAGGTCGGTATTACTGTGTGACCTTGTCACGGATAAGGGGGATCATAGTAGATGAGCCTGCTGTGAGTCCCCCTAGGTAAGGGAGATCAGCGGATGTGGGATTGTTCAGGTGCGGCTGCTAAAAAAGGGTCCGGCCGTTACCTCCCTAAGTTCCCTCAGAAGCTGCCCACAGCCACATCCACAGTGTACCAGGGTGTGCTGTGGGTTTAGGGTATACCTTATATGGTTCTCCGGTGCTTTGAGGTGAAGGATGCCTTTGGATTAGTATCCACAGGTCTGGAGCTCTTTTCCAGAGCTGCTTTCTCTCCACGCGTCAGGCCACGCCCCCCCCTCAGTTTCATCTTGACATGTTGGTACTTGGCTCTCTGTATCCGGACAACAGGAGAAAAATCAGGAAACAGGGATACCGAGGCATTGTTAATCTTGCAGCGTGCAAAATGGAGTCCCTGTCCCGATAGTTTAGCAGACGGATCACCATAGTGCGGAAGAGGCCTGCCAGGAACTCTATGGACTCTTTCCAATACAAAACATGGCGACAGGCAGTCTTTACCGAATTGCTGAGTGAACCAGCTCTCCAGGAAGGACACTGGGTCAGCTCCCTCCACCCGCTCAGGCAAACCCACAAGGCATAAATTGTTCCTTCTTAGGCGATTTTCCAAATCGTCCACCTTATCCTCTAAGGATTTAATTGTAGAGACATGAGTTTTAACAGCAGGCAGGGAGGGCTAACAGCGTCCTCCAGATCGCTAATACGCCTTTCTGTCTCTGTAACCCGGATCTTATGCATATCTTGGTGCATAATAGTTATATCCATCTTTAACTCTGCCACTTTCCCCATGAGATCTGAGTGATTTACCTTTATAGTCTTTAATACATCCAACAGGGTAGGTTCCTCCTCCGTGCCGTCCTCACTGGGAGATGTCTGGGATAGCAGCACCCACGGAGCAGAGGCTCCTGGAGAGGGGGGTGGAGATGGAGAGAGGTCTGGATCCTCGGCAAACAGATCCGGCGTGGACGCCAGGGAGGGGAGCGGAGGCCATCTTGGCCCACAAGGCCCGAGCGGGTGGTGATATTCATCGCGGCTGGAGGCTGCTTCTTCCTTCGCTTTCCCATCCACCAAAACCTCCCGGAGCAATGAAGGCTGTGCTGCAACGAGCCAGAGGTAAAATCATAGCTACTGAGGGCACAGGTACGCAGGATTGCAGAGGATTATGCAGAGGAGATCCGGAGCTGCTAAGAAAGACGTCTGATCACATGCTGCGTCAGGCCACTCCCCATTGATTTGAATTTTAACTGGTTCCCGACTGGCTTGCGTACATTTACTGCTGCAATGTGGCGCTGTCCCGCGAATCGGTGTTTATAAATGGCAGCGTGCCTGCCGCACTCTGCAGGAGTGTGCCCGCGGCTCGGATGGACTCGATCTCCGCCGGCGAGCCATGGTTGCCTAGCAGAGAGGAAGAATGGGGAACCGCTGATGTGAACACGGCGGTTCCCCGCCCCTTCAGTGGGCATGTAAGAGATCTACTGACCCCTGTCACTAGGATCAGTTAGATCTCTTATGCCCCTGGTAGCACAGCCACCTCACAGTTAGAACACGCCTAGGGAACACAGTTAACCCCTAGATCGCCCCCTGCAGGCTAACCCCTTCACTGCCAATGACGTTTACACAGTAATCCGTGGATATTTACATTTCTGATCGCTGTATAAATGTCATTGGTCCCAAAGAAGTGTCAAAAAATAGGATTTTTTTTGACTTACCGTAAAATCCTTTTCTCTGAGTTCATTGACAGACGCAGCCTCTTATTCATGACACGTGGGGTTTATGCACCTTTTACCAGGAGTAGACTAGGCAGAACGAAAGTTCAGAAAAGCAAGGCTGGCCCCTCCGAGGGGGCCGTCCTCACTCAGTGTATAACCCCTCCGCCCTGCAAAGCACACCAGTCCGTGACAAGCAGTACAAACTTAACCACAGAGGGGTGGGTGCTGCGTCTGTCAATGAACACAGAGAAAAGGATTTTACGGTAAGTCAAAAAATCCTATTTTCTCTTACGTTCATTGACAGACGCAGCCTCTTATTCATGACATGTGGGGACATCCCAAAGCAGTGACAAACAAAGAGGGGTGGGTAAACAATAACAACTGTACCCAACAGAATCTTCCGGGAGGCGCCAGTTGCACCTACACTGCCGCCTGCAAGACGTTGCGGCCAAAAGCAGCATCCGCAGATGCTGACACATCAACTTTGTAAAATTTAACAAAACGTGTGGACCGAGGCCCAAGTAGCCGCCTTGCACAACTGAGACACCGACGCTTGGTGTTGAAAGGCTCAGGAAGTACTAATCGCCCTGGTAGAATGAGCTGTGACCAGGAAAGGGGGATCTTGCCCCCGAACAGCATACGCATGGGTCACAGTCTGTCTGATCCAACGGGATACAGTAGCCAACGAGGCTGCCAAACCTTTGCGCGGTCCTTCCGTCAGCACAAAAAGAGCATCCGACCTCTGAAAAGGAGCCGTAGCTGACAAATACACCCGGAGGGCCCTCACTATGTCCAGGGAGTGCAAGGCAATCTCCTGAGGATGTGACGGGCGCGGGCACAAGGAAGGGAGGACAATGTCCTCATTAATGTGAAAAGAGGAAACCACCTTCGGTAGAAATGAAGGGGAAGGGCGCAGCACCGCCTTATCCTTATGTAGGACAAAGTAGGGAGACCTACACGACAAAGCCGCCAATTCAGACACCCGCATAGCGGATGTAACGGCCACCAAAAAGGCCACCTTTTGTGACAGCAGGTGTAAGGGGATATCCCTGATCCATTCATAGGGCGGTTTCTGCAGTACAGAAAGCACTAAGTTCAAATCCCACGGTGCCAAAGGCGACCGTACCTGAGGAGCCACATGCCGTACACCCTGTACAAATGTACGAATCAAAATATGCGTCGCTAATGGACGCTGAAACAGAATCGCCAGAGCAGAAATCTGACCTTTGAGTGTACTCAATGCCAATTTGTGATCCAGGCCTTGCTGGAGAAAAGCCAGCACCCGAGTCACCGAGAAAGAACGGGGGTTCCAACCCCCCCCATCTCACACCAGGCAGTATAAGCCTTCCAAGTGCGATGATAAATCTTGTGCGAAGTGCCCTTGCGCGCCTTAAGCATGGTGGGGATCACTGACTCGGAGACCCCCCCATCCCTCAGCACCTGGGACTCAATAGCCAGGCCGTCAAAGCCAGCGAGGGTAAAGCAGGGTGCAGGATGGGTCCCTGCGACAGCAGATCTTCGCGAAGTGGGAGCCGCCAGGGAACATTTGTTACCATCCGCACCACGTCGGCGTACCAAGGACGCTGAGGCCAATTTGGAGCCACCAGGATTGTCGGGATTACCTCCGCTTCTATCCTGCGCAACACCCCCTGTAGAAGTTTGAGATGGGGAAAGGCATACAGAAGCCGGTACCAGGACCATTGGGCCACCAGGGCATCCGTGACCACCGCCAGCGGATCTCTCGTCCTGCACACGAAGGTCTGCACCTTGTGATTGAATCTGGACGCCAGTAGGTCCACATCTGGCGTGCCCCACTTTCGGCAAATCTGGCGGAACACCTCTGGGTGCAGGGACCATTCTCCCTGGTCCAGTGTCTGGTGACTGAGAAAGTCCGCCTGACAATTTTCTACGCCCGGAATGTAGATGGCGGAGATAGCTGGCACGTGAAGTTCTGCCCACCTCAGAATGTGGGCCGCTTCCGCAGCCGCTGCCGAGCTTCTTGTCCCGCCTTGATGGTTCACGTACGCCATCGCCGTGGCATTGTCTGACTGAACCCGAACTGGGAGGCCGCCTAGCCTCCCCGACCAGTGGGAGAGGCAAAGTCTGATCACCCGTAGTGCCAACACATTGATCGGAAGCCGAGATTTCTGAGCCCCAACACCCGCATGCAGAAAAGTAAGGAGGACCACCGTCGTGACAGCAGGGTTCGCACCGCTGCTTGCAGCGTCAGCAACTTGGTTGGAGGTAGGAAAACCTTCGCCTGCTCTGTGTCCAATATCAGGCCCAGATATTCTAGGCGACAGGACAGGGTCAGTGTCGACTTCTGTAGGTTGATCAACCAGCCGAAGTCCCGCAGGGAGGTCAGGGTGATAACAACATTGTCCTCCAGAGCCGACTCCGCTCACAGGAGCAGATCGTCTAAGTATGCTACCACAGCAATGCCTCTCTGTCTCAGCAGAGCCAGCACTGGAGCCAACAGCTTGGGGAATACCTGTGGGGCAGAGGCCAGACCGAAGGGGAGTGCCACAAACTGGTAATGGAGATCCCCTACCGCAAAGCGCAGGAAGCGCTGATGCCGCACACAAATGGGAATGTGACGATACGCATCCGTGATGTCCAGGGATGCCAGAAAGTCCCCCTGGTGTAGGGCGGCCACGACCGAGCGGACTGACTCCATCCTGAATTTTCATGCCCTCACAAACTGATTGAGCGCTTTCAGGTCCAGAACCAGTCTGACTCCATCCTTCTTCGGCACCACAGAGAGATTTGAGTAGAACCCGCGGAACCTTTCCGCAGGGGGGACTGGCACAATTACCCCCTGCTCGGACAGTGTCTGGACGGCTCCTAGCAGAGTCTGCCGACGCCCCGGAGGAAGACCCAAATTTGATGGAAAGAACCTGTCCGGGGGCAGAGTACGAAACTATCTTGTACCCTGAGGACACCACCTCTCACACCCACCGGTCCGAGATGCGAGTGGTCCACCGGTCCGCGAACCCCAGAAGCCGGCCCCCCACCCGAGAGTCGGGCGGGGGCAACCCATCATGCGGAGGAAGACTTTTCCTCTGTCTTTTCGGACTTGCGCTGCCAGGGCCGCTTACTGGTCCCCATGGCAGCCTTGCCGGGATGGGAGCCCTTGCCCGCAGAACTGGACGCACGAAAAAAAACGCTTCTGGCCAGAGGACGAAGGTCCCTGTTTCCGGCGATGTTCCCGTTGCCTGGGTTCCGGGAGGAAGGTACTCTTCCCACCCTGTGAAATCCTTAATGATTTCATCCAACTGAGCCCCAAACAGCCGACCGCCCTGAAAAGGCAGGTCAGTGAGGCCCTTCTTAGACGCGTAGTCATCCGACCAGCACCGCAGCCACAGCAGCCATCTAATAATGACCACAAAAATGGACAACTTAGACATCATAGGGACTAAGTCCAGCGATGCGTCACACAGGTAACGAAGACCCTGCACCAGCTGGTCCGCCCGCTGCACTGAATCTGGCGAATACCCAAAGTCCCCCAGATCCCTGTGCAGCTCCGTCGCCTGTTCAATGAGCGACTGCGCCACCATGGCCGACGCCAGTGCCGGCCTCATGGCTGCCCCCACCAGCAAGAACAATGCCTTGGACACTGCTTCCGTCCGCTTATCGACTAGATCCTTAAAGGATGGCGACACTTCCATGGGAATGGTAGTCGCCTTGTTCAGGTGGGCCACCGGCGGATCCACCGCGGGGGACGCCCATTTCTGTATCAGGCTGTCCTCAAAGGGATAGCGCACAGAAAAACGTTTTGGCAGGGTAAAGGAATTTTGCGGACACTGCCATTCCTTATAGACAAACTGGTCGAAATACTGGACATAAGGGAACACCTTAGGAGCCCGGGCTGGCTTACTGGATCCAAAGACGTAAGCCATCTATTGTGGCTCCCCAGCCTGGCCGAGCCGCAGTGAATCACGGACAGTAGCGACCAGGGAGCCCACCAGCGCCTCTTTGATTGCCACTGAGGCCCCCTGGTCCTCCTCACCATCCGAGGGCTCCAGTTCCCCATCCGAGAGCTCCACGGGGGTCCCTATAACCACAGAGCCCCCTTCTGGTTCAGATTTCTCCCCCGAAGATGGAGGGGGGTGGACGCTTTTTTGGCACCCCCCGGGCAAAGAACTCTTCCAGGATAGAAGTCAGTCTGTCTAGGGGAACCATCGGTCCCAGAGCAGCTTGAGCCTAAGCGGACCCCTCCGGTGAAGAAACTGCCGGTTCAGTTGCCATTGCGCCACCTCCAGGACACTTGTGAGGCCTACAGGCCATATATTCCCAGGAGGACCCACACAGCCGCCACCAGCACCCCATGGAGAAGCCAGCAATACGTGCTGTGACTCGTTCCAGCCCTCCTGCTGCTGCTGCTGCTGCTGCCACCACTGGTGTCAAAGAGGCCGCTGCTGCCACTGCTGTTGCCGACTCGTGCACTGCCAATCAGGAAGAGAGAAAATGGCACCAAAAACACACGTTTTTCCTATCCAGGAGACCAACCAAAAATGGCCACCGAATGGTCACAAGAGACCAAACCATCCGCAAAATGGCCGCGACTACAGCAAAATGGCGGCCGACTCCGAGAAAATGGCGTCTCGCCGCATGGCGAGCACACAGCAAGTAGCGGGGGGTATGGGCGGGCGGGGGGGGGGAGGAGAGGGGACACCCAGGCCACCTATACCCCACACCATGGATGTGACCGATAACCTCCCCCCCTCCGCACCCCGGGGGGGAGGGGGGGCGACTCACCCTTTCCGACAGGCGTAGCGGGTAGCCAGGTGGGGAGGGATGCTGCCAGCCATGCGACCCCTGGACGCGAGCTGCAGCCCGGTCACTGGGTACGCAGGTGGGGCATTTAACCCCCCGCACGGAACGGGGCACGATGCAGCGGACCCCGCGGACAGCTAAGGGAGGCTCACATGCGTCGGCCGTGCTGGGTGAGTTTCCAGGATTCGTGATATCCAGCATATCACCCAGCCGGCTACTTGATTGTATTCTTCATCAGATAGCTTGAGCAAAATAAAAAGAAAAAATTGGGGACCCACAGATCCCAGCAGGGAACCAGGTCTAACTCCTTGCACTAAGCAGAAAAGACTGGTGTGCTTTGCAGGGCGGAGGGGTTATACACTGAGTGAGGACGGCCCCCTGGGAGGGGTCAGCCTTGCTTTTCTGAACTTTCGTTCTGCCTAGTCTACTCCTGGTAAAAGGTGCATAAACCCTACGTGTCATGCATAAGAGGCTGCGTTTGTCAATGAACGTAAGAGAAATGTCTGACATGTCTGCTCCAATATCACAGTCCTGATAAAAATCGCCTCCATTACTAGTTAAAAAAAAAAAAAAAATGGTAAAAACGCCCGAAATTAATTCTCATGGTTTGTAAACGCGGCAACTTTTTTACCAAAAATATGAGGATACCGAAACCGATGAATACAGTCAAAATTGGCGATCTTTTTTTGTTTATAGCGGTGATCAGAAATGACGCAGAGGTGATCAAATACCACCAAAAGAAAGCTCTATTTGTGGGAAAAAAGCGACGCAAATTTTGTTTGGGTACAACGTTGCACGACCGCGCAGTTTTCAGTTAAAGCAACGCAGTGCCGAATCGCAAAAAGTACTCTGGTCCAAACGTGGGAAATCCTTCCGGGGCTGAAGTGGTTAATGAGTGAAGTAAGTATTTGATCCCCTATCAATCCAGGGCTGTAGATAAGGGGGGGTTTGGGGTGTACAACCCTCCCCCCAGAGCATCCTGCCAAAAATAAAATGTGTCTCTACCCTGTCGTCTCTCATGGTGCCAGCATCGCAACAACAAACAGCGGAGCACAGCAGTCAGTATTGCGGGTGAAGTGGATGCAGGAGGTCGGGTGAAAGGCACACTGTCACAGGCACTTACGTCACGCTGTTATGACCAGGCTGTGCTGGGTTCCCGGTGGACAGATCATAGACACAGTGGTGCGGGCGGCTCTACACTCTGTACTTCCCGCCTTGGACTTTGTGGGGAAAATGGAGCAGAGAACATGCAAGGAGGCAGTACTGCTGCTAAGGAGCTGAGCCTCCCTCTTTCCTTTTCGGCTAGCTTGCTGGCTGAGAGACGGTCATCACAGACCACTTACCACCACTGCTGTGCTGCCATTGAGCTAAATGAGTCTGTGGCAACTGGCAAAATTATTCACTAATCACCCAAGTCATGGGTTACCATTTTCCACTGCTTGGTTGGTACTGACAGTCCAACCTGGTTCTGTCAGCTATGTTGTGGTGCTGACTGCAGAGCCAAAGGGCTGAGGGTTTGCCAGGCACAACAACATTGCTGCCAGAGCCAGGCTGGACTTTTTGCTGCCCTTAGTGCCCTGGCCCTTTTTTAATTGTGTTGAAAAAGCAATAAGCCCTGGTTCACACTAGGATGTGGTGCAGAAAACCTGCAACGCATCTCCCTCCCTCCCTGTCTTTAACGTGGGGCAAAAGAAGCAGCTGCCCTGGGCCCAGCCCCAGTCATTTTTGTGGGGCACAAAGCAGCTGCCCCTTGCACCTGTGCTGCCTGTAAATAAGATGGCGGCCAAATACTACTGGGGTGTAGTTGGACTACAGCTGTGCGGCTTGGTTCCCGGCTTGGTGCTCCGTCATCTCTTCCAATCCCCAACCAACCACTGCCTGACCTGCCATCATGTGACCTCCACAACCCCTTAACAGCAAATCACTCCACCCTCTAACAACCAGACCTGTGATCAGTGGGGAGGAGAGGTACAGTCCATGCTGAAAGTCTGGAACCTGTCACAGAGTAAGTAAATGACATGTGTGGTGTGGGGGGACACTGACAGCACCTGTTATGGTGATCAGGAAGGACCATTGTGAGTGTTCAGCAGACAATGTACAGGGATAGGAGATAAGGCAGTACATGGATGTTCTCTGACCATCTCCTGTAGTATGCCTGCAGTCTCGGACAATCTCTTGTATGCCTGCAGTCTCTGACCATCTCCTGTAGTATGTCTGCAGTCTCTGAATAATCTCCTGTAGTACGTCTGCAGTCTCTGACCATCTCTTGTACACCTGCAGTCCCTGACCATCTCCTGTAGTATGTCTGCAGTCTCTGGCCATCTGTTGTAGTACGCCTGCAGTCTCTGACCCTCTCTTGTACACCTGCAGTCTCTGACCATCTCCTGTAGTACACCTACAGTATCTGACCCTCTCCTGTACTATGTCTGCAGTCTCTGATCATCTCCTGTACTATGTCTACAGTCTCTGACCATCTCATGTACTATATCTGCAATCTCTAACCATCTCCTGTAGTACGCCTGCAGTCTCTGACAATCTCTTGTATGCCTGCGGTCTCTGACCATCTCCTGTAGTACGTCTGCAGTCTCTGACCATCTCTTGTACACCTGCAGTCCCTGACCATCGCCTGTAGTATGTCTGCAGTCTCTGACCATCTGTTGTAGTACACCTGCAGTCTCTAAACCTCTCTTGTATGCCTGCAGTCTCTGACCATCTCCTGTAGTAGTCTGCAGTCTCTGACCATCTCCTGTAGTACACCTACAGTCTTTGACCCTCTCCTGTACTATGTCTGCAGTCTCTGATCATCTCCTGTACTATGTCTACAGTCTCTGACCATCTCCTGTACTATGTCTGCAATCTCTGACCATCTCCTGTAGTAGTCTGCAGTCTCAGACCATCTCCTGTAGTACACCTACAGTCTCTGACCTTCTCCTGTACTATGTCTGCAGTCTCTGACCATCTCCTGTACTATGTCTGCAATCTCTGACCATCTCCTGTAGTATGTCTGTGGTTTCTGACCATCTCTTGTAGTACGTCTGCAGTCTCTGACATTCTCTTGTATATATGCAGTCCCTATCTCTTGTATGCGTGCAATCTCTGACCACCTCCTGTAGTACACCTACAGTCTCTGACCCTCTCCTGTACTATGTCTGCAGTCTCTGACCATCTCCTGTACTATGTCTGCAGCTGTGCGGCTTGGTTCCCGGCTTTGGGGCTCCGTCATCTCTTCCAATCCCCAACCAACCACTGCCTGACCTGCCATCACTTGACCTCCACATCCCCCTAACAGCCAATCACTCCACCCTCTAACAACCAGACCTGTGATCAGTGGGGAGGAGAGGTACAGTCCATGCTGAAAGTCTGGAACCTGTCACACAGTAAGTAAATGACATGTGTGGTGTGGGGGGACACTGACAGCACCTGTTATGGTGATCAGGAAGGACCATTGTGAGTGTTCAGCAGACAATGTAAAGGGATAGGAGATAAGACAGTACATGGATGGTCTCTGACCATCTCCTGTAGTACAACTGCAGTCTCTGACCATCTCCTCCAGTATGTCTGCAGTCTCTGACCATCTCCTGTAGTACGCCTGCAGTCTCTGACAATCTCTTGTATGCCTGCAGTCTCTGACCATCTCCTGTAGTACGTCTGCAGTCTCTGACCATCTCTTGTACACCTGCAGTCCCTGACCATCTCCTGTAGTATGTCTGCAGT